>JAECUM010000779.1:0-27500 GCA_016617855.1 Megalonaias nervosa
GAGAGAGAGAGAGAGAGAGAGAGAGAGAGAGAGAGAGAGAAACAGAGACAGAGACAGAAAGACAGATCAGATTGATGATGGGTGAGGATAATGGAGTGGGGTCTTGGTCAAGATGCCCGAGTAGAGTCCACTAACACAACTGCCATAATGACATTAAAGAGGGAAACGTCTGCTCCAATGGAAGTGTAGAAGGAATTTCAAAGTGAGCCTGCCATTGCATAGGACCCAAAGAGACTGAAAAGTGTAAATATTTAAATTCTGACAAGTCAAAATATATTGTTTTAGTAAGTAAGTATTAATCGATGTTTATATAGACGCAGGCTTAACCACAATGTGTAGATAATTGCAAAACGTGGATCACCTACACACACATATAACAAGCATTTAGCAGCCATTATATAAATAAACTTAAGCATACAGTGAATTAATATTATAGTCTAGTGATCTAACTTGGACTCTTTTGACCTCTAAATTAACAGGAGCCTATTCTCGTAATAAATATGTAGTACTTATAAATATGTCTCCATATTAAATCACATGACTGTATTGTGAGACGTTATGAGAGATTAAGTGAAACATTAAAATTAATTGAAGTCAAGTGAAGATTAAAGTGCAGCTCATACTAATTTTTCTATATCAAGGGAAAGACCGCTCCGGTGGCCTAGTGGTTTGAGAGTTCGCCTTGCATGCGGGAGGTCACGGGTTTGAACCAAAGACTTATAAAATGGTACTAGCAGCTGCCTCGCTTGGCTCTCGGCATTAAGAGGTTAGTGTTAGGACTGGTCGGCCTTGTGTAAGCATAATGTGACTGGGTGGGACATGATGCCACATGTCTGCGCCATGATGCCTCAGCGCTAGATATCACTCTAAGCTGTCACACTGCAGATATCGTAGCAATATGACTTGAAAATTGTTAAAGTTACCTTAAAATCCAAAACGCACACACACGTCAAGGGTATACCATTCGGAAACGTCACAAGCTACGGTCTACAATCTGCAGCAACGTTTTTCACCCATTTAGGCATGTGCGGATAAATCTTAGTTTTTCATGAGTATGCATAAACAAAAACACATAATCAACAACGCAGTTTAGCAATCTTTTCAACATTAGAAAAGGTGTCCGTTGTATCGAACAGCAAGTAACTGTGTTTAAAAGAAACTTTAATTGGCACATTGACACAGCATGAGAAACGAGGAAATCTCGGCCACGGGTGATAAAAGAACGTTGCGGATCGTCGTCGTCGTTTCTTGCGGTGATGAAACACAAAAACATTGGTGACTAAATAACATTTTTCTGAAAATGTAAGTGAACCACAAAATGTAACTAGAGTAATTGGATGATAAAATATAAGCCACAGTGACCTACTTGCGTGATGAGAGTGGCAGTCAGTAATGCATCTCTGCACTAAGTTTATGATTTAATTGTTAGGTTATTGTTATAAACATGTTTATAAGGCCACTTTACTCCTACTCACTAAATAACTTACTTTTGCTATTGTGCCATAGAATCCATCTCGGCACTCTCTATAATCCCACCTTATTCAAATGTCATTGGCGCTAAATAAATTACTTGTCACTTCACTGAGAATGCCGGAGTACTTAGATCCCACTTGTGTAGCTGTGCTATAAAACACATGCTCTAGCCGTTTTTTATAATGTCATTTTACTCCAGTTTCTTTGGCGTAATTGTGTTGGCATAATACAAAACCACTTACCTCTTCCTTCTCTATAATGCCACTTTATTTATCTCGTCACTAAATGACCTAAATTTGTTTCTACGCCGGGAGACACCAAACCAAACTATCTTAATAATGCAGTTCATGGGAGTTAGAAATGTAACTTATTATAAGGGAGAGAGCTTTTTGCTGATAGATGTTCGAACAAGGCCGTGCCATAACATTTAATTATGTGAAATAATATTATAATTGGTTTTTGTTAGGTAAGAGACTAAATGTGATACAAAATAAATTGCTAATTATATAACATAATTCGAACAGTCTACATTATTTATGACCTTCTCTGAAGCATATTCGGGGAAGTCACATACAGAATGGCTCTATAAAGTGATCCTACTGTACTTCATTTATGGTACACACTCAACTTAGGGACCTTACAGTCACTACGAAAAATCTGTTGTGTGGTGTACATTGGTTTGCATATGTATAATAGAGGAATCTGGGCATGCTCTTTCAGTAGTAAAATTAATAATAATAATAATAATAATAATAATAATAATAATAATAATAATAATGCTGTCACAGTAATGGTACTAAATTTTTATGAAAATGTCAGGAATAACTGTATGCGCCATATAAGTTCAGTTTAAAATTTAACATTTAACTTGGAGCATATTCTAACATCAGCAGGAACCACGATAGTTCAATTAGTAATGCATCAAAGTAGCAGTCCATGCGATTGGCGTTCTATATTTGCCTGTATGTTCGTGAGAAAGGCACTTAGCTCCTATTTCATTACTACAATGTAACCAATAATATGTTTAAAGTGAAGGTAAAACCAAAAGGAAAAAAATACCCTGTCAATACATTTGATAGCAAAATAAAACATTTGCTTTGGGAAATTCTTGAATCAACCAGTAAATATAGAAACAATTTGTAATGTACAAATTTAATATAGATACCTATATAGATACCTATTTATTTCCATTTAAAAGTCACATCCCAGTCTTGGTCATCCAATGTTACATAACTGAAAATACCACAAAGATTATGTTTATGTCAGATTGACAATAAATGTATACATACTTGTGTTATACAGTGGCCAAACCATGCCAGGATTCAGTTCAATCTTCGAGTTTCCTCTATTCTTGTCGTTGATCTTTCCCTGAAATTATCCAATTGTGATATATAATTTCACCAAATTAATCTTAGTTAATATTGGAATAAAATGTTAACATCATATTTGCAATTAATGCTGTCTCCTGAAATAAAACAAACAGTGGTCTAAAAGGTTTTACTACCATCAATGTCAAAGTCAAAAGTCTTCAGGATAAGAGCTGTGTCAGCCAACTCTTCAAATGAATCAAATAGTGATTGATTTATGATGGTTTGGTCATAAAAAACTTCAATAACTAATACTTGTTTCACACAATGATGGAAATATGTCGTATCTGCAGGTACTTCCTTCTCGAAGTTATGTAACAGCGAACATTGACTCATCCTAAATATGTAACATTTGATCAGGAATACTATTTTTCCATCAAATTTTAGTCAACTACTTTCCATCACTAATTATACAAAAAAAAAACGGTTTATAAATCGGCCCTTTGTTATCTTAAACCTCCAAAGGATCGCTAGTTATCTACACATGCTACAGAGGAAAAATAAATAAGGGGTCCAATCGTTTATTCCACCCTGTGTTGGGACCCCATTTTGTGATTATCAGCAGGGAGCAATATCCATCACTTATTTGAGTCACTGCCAGTACACAGATGATTTTCTACTTTTGTCATTGTCAACATATACCATGGGTTCTCGAAGGTTTGTAGTTTAAATCTAACATCCATATGATAAGATGATTTAAAGAACATATCAGTAGGAGTGGTATATGTGGGTTGTCACCAGTTATGTATTGTAAGGAGCCGTGAAGTAATCAATTGTAAAATGAACCTGGACTGCTCGACACGCAGAAATTTCATCTTGAGGTTCTGGGATCGGTATACCATATCACGTTCTATGTGCCGTTTGTGATGGCTTTAACTCTGGGGGAGTGATCCATTAAAACGATGCCTTGTATCTTTTCTGGTTAAACGTTTAAAAATACATGGTTTAATCTTTCACCGCTCCAGGAAAAACAAACACGAGGAGACAATGCAATAATTTCCAGAACGGGAAAGGAAGATTTGCTTTTTGAATACAATGCAATATAATGCTTTAAAACTGTTTGCAAGGTGTTAACAGACTTTCAATTTCAAATTGTGGAACTTGTGTGATTTGAAACAGCATGCAACTGGAGAAAGTGACCTCCGCAGCAGTCAAAGTAAGGGAGCAAAGTCAAAAGTCATATCCAAGTTTCTAATTGCTGAATGTTTACCGGAAGTCGCTATGGTAAAGTATTTGTATTTATTATCTCTCTGTTGTCCCAATACATTGCATATAATATGCTGTATGCGTTCTCGCGTTGTATGCCGGAAGTTGAATATATTTTAGATCCTTGCATATGTCATTCACAAAATGTAAGAGGTTAAAACTCAAGTACCTAAAGCAAAAATTATTCAAGTCAAAACGTATTCAAGACGAAACATTTTCAAGGCAATATGTACCCAAGTCAGACACGTAACCAATTTATCAATATTCACGTCGATCTATGTGTACTGAATGAACATCCTAAAATATGCCGGTAGTTCGTTTCCTGCTTTATCGATTCTTCCTTATTTGTCAATAAATGAACATAATCTAAAACCAGCCTATTCCAAATTTATGGAGAAGGTGTCTCCTGACATGAGTAACTTGCAAAATTCGAAACTAAAGAAATAAATGCATCAACATTTTTAACTATTGCTTGCATTTTGGTACAATGCTATTCAATTATTGCCCATAGTTTGGTACGTTTTGACTTGAGTACCTTTTGACTTGATATTTTACTTGTGTACCTTTAGGTTTAGTGGTTTTTGCCTTGGGTTCCGTTTGACACATTTCTTTGTGAATTGCATATGTATAACTGGACTAGATATTCGGTTGGTAATTATTAATGTAATTACTTCATTGAACTCCTTGAACAATCGGTAGGCATACAACACAGGAACACAAAGTATCTAATATGCAGTTTATTGGACCACAGAGAAATGATAAAAATAATGTACCTTATCGGCTTTGAATGAACCTTCCCTAGTTAGACACTTTGATATGGCTTGGTTCTGCTCCCTTACTTGACTGTTGCAAATATGGCTCTATCCGGCCGCATGTTCTTTTAAATCACACACTCGATCGTGTGAAATTGAAACGTTTCTGTTATACATAGTGTCAAGAACCTTAAAACGTTATCGGATTTTTTTGTCAACAGTTTCACCTGCCGTTATCAAACTTTTACTGCAGTGAATAAAGATGACATATATAAACAGGTTTAATCCGAATAGAAACAAGACTTTTAAACGATCACTTCTCATTGGCAAAGCCAAATGTCGGCATAACAGGGACAGGCGCTTAACAAAAATAACTGGTGGCAACCCTCCAAGATGCATGTAGCAGTAAACTACCATGTAAATTAATTTTTTCCTTGTTATATGAAAGATCTTAGGTATCTTCTTTTTCTGTCAGATTTTGATAAAGAAACAAGCGAGTGATCGTAGTTTCTGAACCTAGATTTAGTTTTGCTATTGATTCAACACTATATTGTCTCTCTCGCAGATTGTTATAATTAGTGATCTAAGATCCGAATTACACGACTCTAATCTCTGTCTGGGGTTAGTGTGCATTAACTAAAGATAGCAAAATTCATTTTTTAACATTCACTGCACCGGTTCTCGTGCGTTTCATCTTTGTATACCATTAAAACCTTGAATGACTAAACAAATGTTAATCAGCATAACTCTCATTTGTTAACAGTATCCAAACTTTAGCGCAAATATACACAAAAATGAGTCCTCTCTCTTTGATTAAAATGCAAAACAATATTTAAAGACAACGTATAGTTGACGTTATGGATTTAATGCCATTTTAAGAACATGGTATGGTATACATGGCGGTCAGTAGAACTGGTGGAATGAGAACCATGGAATCCCCGGGAAAACCCACCCTCCTACGGGAAGCTGCTAGCAAACTTTCTAACATACCCGCATTGGCCGAGCCCGAGACTCGAACCCACGCACAGAAGGGTGAGATGGCAGTGATCGGTAATGACGAACGCTTTAGTCCACACTACCATCCGGGGACCCGACAATGTATAATAAATCTGTTCTTAAATTTATTAATGCCCGTCATAATGGTAAAGAGTGCTGTCTTGTTATGTTGTCCATCCATCCTTTTATTTCCTATTTTATTCCTCACAATGTCTTGAGTTCCATGCCATCTATCATTACCGAACTTTGTAAATTGCTTGGATTGAGGGTAGGGAAGGTCAAAGGTCATGGTCATTTTGATTAGAACAAAAATGGGTTTTCACAGTAACTTCTTTTTCTTAAGTATGTTCCGTTACCAAACTTTGTATATGGCTTGCATTTACTACAGTAAAGTAACCTATAGATTTTGAGTCCATTAGGATCAAAGAGCGTAATCATGGTAAGTCTAATAAAGAAACATTGGTTTACCACATCGCCCTGAGTTCAAAACTGCGTACCTTGTCCAAAGGTCCAGATCATTGAGACCCATAGGTAAGTAATCTCTAGATTCAACCATACTCGTCTAGTGCCTGCATTTAATAGTCCACAGGCGGGTATATAATGTGCATTCATAGTACTCTTCTGAAAGTTTGATTTATAATGTTACTGTATGTTTGAATTCATGTAGTTGATAAAAGGACCACTTGTGATGAATTATTATCACTAAGGTAGTACTCTGTAGAGGTAGGAGCACAAGAACAAGATGCCTTTGGCTGCAAGTTTGAATCTGCAATGCATAAATTTAAAAATAAGATCTATTCATTTTAATTTGTCTTTAACGAATAAGTCGTTAAACACATTTTCAGCAGCATTGGTTAACAAATGAGTTTCAAGCAAATTTATTTTTGTGGAATTAAAAAGATTTCTTAATTGGAGTCTTTTCGCGGGTTTCCTAGTATGAGAATAGTTGAACGGACTGGTGGAACGAACACGAACATATTGTCAATAATTATGACAAATGACGTCGATAAAATATGATTTCATATCAAATGAGTGTTTTTCTGGTATGATTTGTATACTAAATATCTTTGATAGTGATGCACATAATTTAATATGAAAATAGCTAGTTCATGTGAAAGCAGAGCAGCTTTGCTGAGTGGGCGGTCTCCACCTCATCAGCAATACTTTGTCTCAGTGTCAATACAGAATAATCTTCGAAATGCTTTATTTGCTAAAATCAAACAGATTGTGTGAATTACGAAAGATCAAAACAGAAAGGTACAGACATGGTTTCTTCAATTTTATGGCTAGTCAAGGTACATCAAACAGACTTAAATTAATGGTTAAATCGGATCTGATATAAGAATTTCATGAAACATGGATTTATTGCTTCAAGGCTCGTAGTGTCTATTGGAAGATCAGAGTGCAGTCACTCCAAGAAACTTGTCAGAAGGCATTTGAAAAATTTGTCTGTTGACATATTACAATTTTTATTATGTATATCTGTAAAATTGTGTTTATTATATTATAGATAGGAATTAGTTGCACATCAACACATTCATGCTCATATACTGCTGAGTAAGTTTAGATATCCCCCATAATGGAATGCTAAACAAAGATAGAGGCAAGAAATGGCAGAAACCCCAAATTACTGACAGATATTTGTTTATAAACCATATTGTTTTAAAATAATGTCGTACACCTTCTCAAATGGAACACGTGTCTTAAAATATCAGTCTATTGATCGATTGTTCTGTCAAACTATCTAGCAGATGTCATGATAATTGTAAACATGTGCACATACCGTGAGTCAGGAGATACATATCTTTTAACTTGCAAAATATCTTGATGTCTTTCAGTCAAGTGCATCACTTGTTACACGACTTGTACAAGGAAGCAGTAGGATCTGTTATGATAGGTCACAAGTTCAAGTATGATACAAGTTTCTGCTCTTGTTGTCAGGTTTATGTTAATAAACATGTAGGCTAACATTTACATCATACTTTAAGGAATAGACTGAATAATTGTCCATGGTGCATATTAAAAACTGTATAAAAAGTATACATCTTGTATCACTAGGACACTATGTATGTATGTATGTATGTATGTATGTATGTATGTATGTATGTATGTATGTATTCAGCAGAAAACGGGCTATGCAGTGCCAAGAAAAATGTTAAGTTCCAAGACGAGAAACCTCCCAGATGTGGGCAACAATTCAGCGTGTGAAAATTCAAGCACTGAAATTTCTGTTTCATTCTTTGTACTCAGCACACTAAATTGATGAAATTGTGGATGATGGAGGATACAGAAAATTATGCTGGAGGCTTGAACCTCCATCTTGAAAAGATTATGGAGGATACAGAATATGTAACTTATGCTGGAGGCTTAAAACTCCATTGTAAGCTGTACCTTTTTGTCCAGTGATGTTGTAATGTATGCATTACATGCTAATTCAAATTCCCTCACATACTGGTTTACCTGCCATCAGTTTCTTACTTTCCGACCCAAATTCCAGTTGAGATTTTCTACAAGAAGCACATACTATCATGGATTGTTTTGGCCCACTGCTAGTTTTTGGCAGTAAGGAAGATGTCAGCCAGGTGTGTGATCTCATGACCACTTGGTCCTCTTGTTTTACAAGCAGTATATGGGGCATTCTACATATATTATTAACTTCTGAGAGTGACAGGTGTAAGGTGAGGTTGTTTGCATTTGCTACATGCAGAGGGGAGAGACTGTTGGCATACCTCTATGTTACCTTTATATACTGTGGCTGAAATTGCATTGGATATTGTACTTATGGAAATTGCACATGAGCTAACCACACAGCTGACCAAAATGACTGCCCCCATGTGCTCGAAAAATCAACCTGAATTAGTCTAAAATACACTTCAGCAGTTATTAAAATAGGGAAAACTGAAGTTTGCCAGACTAGACAGCATAAGTTTCTGAAAGTGCAATGAATGGATGAATTATCAACTACATAAAATATAAACAAAATTATCAGCTCCTTTTCTTACAATTTCCTTTATGAAGTCTTTTAACAAAATCAAAGATATGCAAGGGTAATTTTTAAATAGTTGGTATAATCAGTGGGGTAAACATGGGAATTTCGTTTTCATTAAAAACGTAACCCTATGAAAAATATGAAAATGTAGAGTGTGACATAGCTCAAAGTTGTGAGGATCCTTCTGATGTACATGTAAATATTGTACCAATTGAATAGAAAAACAATATTCGACACCTGATGTAATATCTCACAGGAGAAAAAGATCCCCTTAATCCTGTAACAGAATTGAAAGCGAGTGGGTTTTTGGACTAAATGAACAATACAAACACAATGAGATGGACGATGGAAATGTATAGAATGAATTACTAAGAATATATATATTACAAATGCAATGATTCTCTCCCGCTCTCAACATACGATTGATCCAATCACTCTATACACATTCCAAAATAAAAAATAAAAAATATGATTCATATAATCTTACGTATGAAGAGTGAGGTTCAAATAACCTCAGGGACTGCAAATACGTTTCCACTAATATTATGCAACACAAGCGAGATCCACATAATCTCACGCATTGAATACCATTAAGATTCAAATAATCTTAAAGAATTCAAATATGCTTCGAAAAATATGCACTGTAGGCGAGATTCACATAATCTCCTATATTATGCTATGTAAGCGAGATTCACATAATCTCCTGGAGTACAAATAAGATTCATAATAATCTCAAGTGATATAAAATGATTGAAAATGTACTCAGCTGAAACATCAATTGGAACAAACATGTGACTCTTAACACTTGAACAGTCGTACGATTCATAAACTGATAAACCACACAGCTTCACCGAATCCTTGGGTTGGTCCACACTTTTATCGGCCGCTTACACCCTTCACGGATCCACCACATGTACAGATATACGTATACACACACGTACAGACAGCACGCAGCACAAAACAGCTACACTCAGCCCTAAACATCTACACTAAAACCAAACTGGTCATAATAATGGGTTCTGAATTAATTTTTAGATATATGCTAATAAATTACACTCTAATAGCAACTTGTAATCCAAAATTCAAAAACATTTCCAATCTGAAGTAGTAAAGACTTCATTACCCGATATGACAATACAACGAGAATAGGCTTCACATATCAAATACAATATAAATTTAACACTTACCCCTATGGCTGGAGAACATAATGGAGAACGTTCACTCCTTGACAAAATCCAAATGACCGGTGCATCAGTTTGAAATTGAATCAACCTTAAATCCATAGGAGAGTGAATAATAGTCAGGGTAAAATACTCATGTATACCATGCTTTTTGTGACTCTCGTCGCATGTAGTTTCCGACGAGATACATGCTAGTACAGTCGCTTACCTGGAGAAACAATTATTCACCCCAGGTAACGTTGTACGCATGCACAACGAATAATGGTCCAAAATACATCTAAGGCAAAACCAAGTTATTTCTTGCCTTATTCTGTGACAAATCCTGCCTGCTTTCATTGGGTGGCCATTTGCTTTTGTTGCAAAAGCTATGAAGTCATCTTCTGAAAAGATTTATTACTCTAGTGGAAGATGTATGTTAGAATATTCTAGAAGGCAAAGACACTAAAATGGACATCAGTTGATATGCAAAGTTAAACTTTTAAAAAGAATTTGTATCCGAAGATGTAATTACTTAACATTTTGCATGTGACCTATCTAACCAAGGTTAAAGTTCAAGGCAGCATTGTTGTTGTTGGATTAGGGGGTTGGGGGCAGGGTGAGTAATGATACCCTGTTCTGCTCTGTTCTGTATGTATGGAAGTAGATGCACGTTTCTTTGATAAAGGATGTGAGATTAAAATGGAATGTCAGACCGGAAAGGGTGCCTCGCCACCATATATATTTTGTTGTACCCATTGTTGGCTTCTTGTACTAGTGCACTTCTTTTGCTAGTGAAAGAATTCTTATTACAGTCAGGGAACTTGTAACGAACACCAAATTCATCTTCATCCTGACAATGTATATAAATTGCTTTTCTTACCAAAAACTGGGCTGAAGAAAAATGTTATTGAGCTGCTAATCAGTAAAGCTAATTCCATCTTGCATATTACAGAGGTTGCTTCCTTTTCGCTGTATTTTGTTTGTGGCATTTGAAAAATACCATCATAAATTATACAATACTCGCTGTGGAGACAGTCAATAACCTCATAATTTGGTTGCACAGACTAATCTAGTTGCCTCTAACTAGGGAACTGTTGATGCTCTTAAAAGTTGCAATGCCAAATGTGAAAGTAGCCAATATTTATTGGTATTGAGAGAACCCAGCATAGTTCAAAGGCCATCAAGTATATAATTTTTGTCCGTTAAACAGGTCATTCATCACTACAGGGCTTTGCCATAACTTTATTTTCCACACAGCTATATCTGCCATTGATAAAATCTTTGTAGGTCAAAGTTGATGATTTTTTTTAGGAATTGTTTGCTAAACTAAAGTTGTAGACCAGGATCTGCATATTAGTCATACAGTCTTGGGTCAAACTATTTGGGCTCTCCTTACACTGGAAATTGAGACTACTCTGGTGGCCTAAGTGGTTAGAGCATCTGCCTTGGGTGTGGGAGATTGCACGTTTGAACTCAGACCAAGTCATATCGTAGACTAACAAAAATGGTACTAGCAGCTGCTTGGCTTGGTGCTCGGTATTGAGAGGTTAGTGTTAGGACTGGTTGGGCTAGGGGCAGGATAATGTGATTGGTGGGACATGATGTCCCAATGCTAGACATCACTATAAACTACTACATTGCAGACATTGTAGCGATATGACTGAGATTGTGAAAGCTGCATTAAAAATAAAATAAATTTAAAAAAACACAAACACACACTGGAAATTTTAAAGATGGCAGCCTCTCTGACCATCTCAACAATTGCAAACTTGAACCTTGGTAAATAAATACATGATTAGGATAGTTAACAGTGGCAGTATCATAAAGGTAAAAGAATGCACATAATCATCTTTGAATTTTTTATTTAAATTTTTTTCAAACTTTTCCCACCATGTCTGTCAGAAGGAACACGTGGAGCTGAGTTCCCATGAAACTCGCTCAGCAGGATAGTAGATAGTATTGAGATGAATTTTGTTTTCGCATGCTAAAACACTATAGGCTACTAAAACTGAAGTGGAAGGGAAATTGCAAAGATCTCCAGAACATTAATTTTAATCTGTGCAATGTGTGAGATGTAATTTAATTAGATTGGTCACCGAATTTGGTTTACACTTTATTTATGTACCATTCACATTGTTTCAGACTAAATATCGTTATTTGAAAAGGAGCCACAGTTTTGCTACGACATCATGTGAACACATTAATAGAGTTTTTAGTTATTGATGATTGACTTATTAACATAACCTTACAATTGATCCAGTTTTTATCCAATATATAACACTATCTCATGGACATACTGTATTACTACATTCTCTTTCTTGCTCTTTCTCGCTCTCTCCAATTTTTTCATGAACTTGAAGAGGTATATTTAACTGTTCAACACAGTACCAAATTTGGCACCCTCTGTCAAGTAGGTTTGAAATGGGCGATAAATACATAACAGTATATTGTGTGTGCTAGGAAATTTGCTGAATTGCACTCCCTGTGTACATAGTGACGTAGGAATTTAATGTTGATTGTTGGGTGGTTGACTGGTTTTAACTATACATTTTTTTTTATTCTGCCATAAATAATAATCGCTTAATCCAGCAATTAAATTCTTTTGAACTTTGTATTGGGGTGTTCGCTCTAGTGCTTTGCCTAAACTTAGTTGTTCTTGCGTCATTTTTCTTTTGTTCAGTTGACAATATTTGTGATCCAGTGTAATTATGTGAAGTCGGTGTCCTTGCTAACACTGTACCATGTTCTTTTGAATAAGTGTCTACTTTACAACCAAGCTACATGTACATATAGCAGTAAATTTGTGTTGCTATAGATTTGTTGCGTGATACTTAAAAGATAATAAGATTGCTCATTTTCTATCAAATTTTGTTGAAAAATCGGTATTTCCTTGACCTACAGTTGGATATTATCTGGGTCCAACACTATTTTTCTCCGTGGCAGATTGCTTGTCTAGTTATCATTAATGATCTGTAGGTCAGAAAGCTTTCACTGTTATCGCTGTCTGGATACAGTATGTATTGATTGAAGACAGAACAATAAATGTTTAGCAGCCATGCACTAGCATAGTGTATTCCTGTGTCTTGGGTTTTGCTATACCCTTAAAATATTGTTTTTCCCACAGGAACTAAAACCTTGTTTTTTGCAGTACCAATAAATCCTTTCATTAATAAACATGCTCCAGGATACAGTTTCTTATTGGGTACTGTGAATTTCTTAGCAATGTCCAAATAGTCGCCCTCGATAATAGACTGAAATGTCCTTTTTCTAGTTTAGCATAAAAAATTATTTATACTAATTATTTAAGGACAGTGTATAGATGATCAGTTTGTAAATTTATTATGTTCCTGCCATAAGGAGGAGGATAACCATGTTATGATGTTATCCATCCATCCTTCTTTTATTCCTCACAATAACTTGAGTTATCCATGTCTGTCATTATCACACTTTGTGAATAGGTTTCATTTAGGGTAAAGAAGGTCAAAGGTCATAATTATTCTGACATGAAAAATTGGATTTGCATAGTACTTAAGTTCCCCAACCAAACTTTGTACTTGGCTTGTACTCGGGGTAATATCATAACCAATTGATTTAGGGGTTTATTAAGATTTAGGGTCTATTTATATTAAGGGGTCTATTAAGATTAAGGGATCTATTAAGATTAGGGTTTATTAAGATTAAGGGGTCTCTTAGGATTAAGGGTCTGTTAAGATTAAGGGTTCAATTAAGATTAAGATATCTATTAAGACTTAGGGTCTATTAAGATTAAGGGGTCTGTTAAGATTAAGGGATCTATTAAGATTTAGGATCTATCAAGATTAAGGGGTCTATTAGGACTAAGGGTCTGTTAAGATTAAGGGGTCTATTAAGATTAAGGATCTATTAAGATTAAGGGGTCTATTAAGATTTAGGGTGCATTTAGATTAAGGGGTCTGTTAAGATGTAGGGTCTCTTAAGAATAAAGGGTCTATAAGAGTAAGGGGTCTATTAAAATTAAGGGGTCTGTTAAGATTAAAGGGTCTGTTAAGATCATAGTCCATAGGTACGATAAGTCTAATCAGAAAATAGTGGTGTCTGCACATCAAGTTAACTTAAAGACTGCAGTGCTGGTCATTAATCATTAGAACCAACTAGTTCCCTTCTAATGCTTTAATAGAGGACATTTAAACATGGGGACAGATGTATATGATGCGCCATACGTGGTTCTCTTCTTATTGTTATGCATGTATTGTATAGGTGTTTATTATTTTATTGTAAGTTTTTCTTTGACCTTTTCCCAGTTCTCCTGTAAGGCATCATTCTTTTGTACATTATTGTTTTAAGCACAGTGAAGGTACAGGAAGTTGCAACATGTTGGATAAGAAGATTTAAAGTGATAAAATAATCTTGACTTTGTTTCAAATAATTAAGTGAGGTTGCCATTTTATCTATTGGTCTGAATAAAAAGAACTTGTTCAAAATGGGAGATAAAGAAATATTAACTACGTTCTTAGTACATGTACTCTGTGGTATTTGTGTGAGTGTAACTTTTCAAAACGTTGCAGAAATTAAAATTTTGGTTGTTACCGTAATTAACATGGTGGATTAACCTCCGGTTGAACTGCTGAATATGGAAAAACACATTTTATGTTTTGTCTTTAAATCTGTGTTTTGTTGGTGACTACAGATGCCAAGGAAAGTTGGTAAACCACATTTTTTAATTTGCAGTACATGGATTTATTGTAAGTGTTATGTTGGTTGCTTTCTTTTTGGGGAAACAAACAATAGGTTTCAAGATTTCTTGAAAGATAAAAACACACTTTCCATTTATACTCTGACCTAACATTCATAAAGTGTTGTACTTTTGCAGGATTGTAAAGCAATTTTGGCTTATGATTTGAATACAGCTATTAATGAGCTACTTTGCAGTGACTTACAATTCATAGTTCATGTACAGTGCTTTGTGCTTCCTTTTGGCTGAGCCCATTTTCTCTAGGTTAGGGTTCGAGTTTAGGTAATTTTCTCAGTTCCTCTTATATGTAGAGTTACAGAAGCTGTTAGTATATAGATGTATAGTGGGTTACTATACCTCTGAATGAAAATGATGTCCTGGTGACCTACATTTCATGGTTCATTGAGTTTGGTTAACGTTGACAATTAGCTCGTTTGCTTAGGCAACGTTAGTGTCTTAGACCTATTTAAGATAGCGATAGTTGGCCTAGTTTTTCCTACTTGTCTTTGTCAGACTAATTTTTGCCGTATGTTTTTGTCCACTTCAAAGTAGTGGTAAGCAACAGCAGTACTAACCCTAGTGTCAGCGCTTTCGTCTATGTAGATGAAAGCATATATATATATCATTCGTTCACTCTATACTGGTTAATACGATTATAAATGGAATTATGGAACTTCGTAAGGGGTAGACCAACAAGTTGTTCTCTGCCTTTTTCCCCCTGATATTACTATTGGCAGAGATAAACCATATAAAGACATAATCCGTTTTGGAGGGTCTGCCTGATCATTATTCATATGGATTATTGGGTATTTAAAACTAACCTATGGATTTGTTTTGACCTAAATTGTATCCAGATAGTAAGGATAATTCCTCTTTCATTGATCCATGTCATTAAATTGTTTAGGACGCTCCTTTTTGTTAATAATAATCCCTGTCCGAACAGAACAGGTTTGCATTCAGGGGGAGTTGACCAATGGATCTGAATTGCTGTTGCATGCATGGAAGGCAACAAAACCCATTGGCAAGAATAATGTGTCTTAACTATCCCAAACATTAGTCAGTTCCTGCTGACATACGTTTCTATATGGTAAAGACGAATTATTCTTTCTTTAAGGTGATGCTGATTTCCATGTAATTCTAATCTGTAGGTGCCCGATATTCCGTATGAATAATGGGGCAGAACCAATCCAGAATTATGTCTTAATAGATATTTTCTGCCAACAGTCATGTGGTACAGAGGCAGAGAACAACTTGTTTGTCTAGGTAATACATCTTGATTAGTGCTAAGTCCTTATCACATATTTAGATCTCTGCTGCCTATATTGTGTCAATCTAAGTGACATAGATTACATCTTGTGGTATGTTCAGCAGAGGCAAGATGTGATATGTAAGGCAAGTGTCTTAGACCTATGTAAGAAGATAACAACGACCTGGACTTAGGCGACAGATTATATATGTAAGAGCATGCTTTTGTTCTGTTTATGAAGTTAAGTCATGTAAAGATTATAGTTTATCAGTTATTTACATGAGTTTCATACTATGCTCCTTTACAAACTACCACCGTTTTCCTTAGCATTTTCTATGTTTTGTTTTTCTATTTATATAAAGTAGCCCTACTTTTCCCTCCCTTTTCACAAAAGGTTAGTGGAAAGACTGCATCTTACCTATGGAATCGTATGATATGTATTTTTCTTATGAGGAATACAGCAGCTATCAGTGAAAACTAGGTCACAATGACCATATATTTCATAGTTAAGTGATTTGAGCTTGCCTATGGGTTGAACCCATTTTCTCTTAAGTTGGGGTTTGTGCCTTTGGTCATTTTCTCCAACACTTACTCATAGATTCATTTAAGTTGCCATTTAGATGCGATGAGGAATACTACACCTTTTCATCAAAATAAAGTCATTGTGACTTACATGTTACAGTCCACTGATTTTTATAAAGCTTTTGCATTTAGCTGATTTTTTCAGTTACATGTCTTTTTTCCTGTGAAGTCACATAATATGGCCATCAGTGAAGCCTAGGTTATTTTGACCTATATTTCTTGTTTCCGATATTGTTTTTTTCCATTGTGTTAGTTCATTTTAGTAATTTAGTAAGAAATTCTGACATGATGTTTCCCACCACAAAGCGTAAATCGGTATCCTCTTCCCAATACAAATGTTGCTTGATGGGAATTTTGGGCTCCCACTGGTCTAGTCCCACCCACACCCTGCATTTGTGGGGATTGTTTTGGTGGTTGCAGTGCCACTGTTTCATTTTCTTAGTTGAGGCTCTCATTTAGGTTACTTTTGTTTGACATCGTGACGTTTAGACTTGCACAGTTTGGTGTTAGATGTATCAATTCTTGGGTCAAAGGTATCAAATTATCTATGAAAATGCTACCTCATGAATGAAAATGAATTTTAACAGTGTTTGATATTTTTCTTTCATGGTTAGCACTTGAGCCATGCTAGCAATTTGCCAGTTGACTTGTTCTGATGATAAACCCATACTTGATAAAGAACCCACCCAACTTTAAAAAATTTGTTAAACAGTAGCTTCATAAAGCACATTAAGCATGACCCACGCTTTGTATTTTATGCAACTCTTTGGGAGAAATGCTATAAGCCATACATGTTCAAGTACCAGTAATGACAGTGAACCATCCTATGCATGGAGATCATTAACTGATCCATATACACCTCAGTTCAGTTTCTTATCAGTTCTGTCTGAAAGTCGTGTACATTTAGCTGTGGTGACATCTGAGGAAGGTTGTTGTTTTGGGTTTAATGCAGTTTACAGCACATGATAGGCTAAATACAATGCAACCAGTATATCTGGTGGAAGAAGAACCTGGACAAATTGTGGGAAGAACGACAACTCACTGGAAACTACTGGCAAGCTTTCTCATGTACCCATACTGGCCGAGCCTAAGATGCGCACCCACGTAGACGTGAGAGGTGATATGTAAATGCAAGCTCCTTAGACCACTCAGCCACCAGAGTCCCCTGTGAGAATTGGGATTTTAGACAAAAACCACCATTCCATTAGCACTTTAGCCCCTCCCCATGGTATGTAATATGTGGGAATATAGGTATCATTATGCCTATCTGTATGTCTGTAATCCTGTCACTAAACATTCGTTTCTGGAGTACAGATCTGCTGTTAGTCTCGTGTATGATGTCCAACAGACATAGAGTTCAGTAAATGTCTTTATAGTTGGAAGGACTAGCAGACTCAGAAATTTACTAGTCCTGCTGAATCTTCACTAGTCCTTCACACAAAACAGGGAGGATACTATCCATTGGACTGTTGAAATTATGAAAATTACTAGTCCGACAAGTAATTTACTAACCTTGTGCTTTCAGAATACTACTCGTTTCAAGCCCTGTGCACCCTGATTGTTGGGGTGAAAACCTTGTTTCTGCCATATATTGAACGCACATCTGATAACCTATATATAAAATAATCTTGATGATTTTGCTCTATTTTTGTTATGAAACAATGTTCTGTCATTTTGACTAATGACATTGCATTACAATAAAACAATTCTTGGTATCTCTGTCAATGCCTAATATTTGTAAATGGCTATGCTAGCTTGTGACTCGTCACAAAGAAGTGTGATTTGCGACAAGAAATAAAATAAAGAATAAAATTTATATTCCCCCCAAAATTTAATTAATTGAGAATTTATGTAGTATTATACTGCACTTCTGCTTAGCAAATTAAGGCTTTAGCCATAGCTGATTTCCTTCAAAACAACGCTTAGTCGATGAACCATTGATGACTATCCATTGTTTTCATGCGACATCACAAATATGTGCACTTCCATATTCGCCATTTTAATTCCCTAGCCACACTAACTGGCACCTAGCAACATTGTTCTTTCCACATAACGAAGGTATGTCTCATTTTGTGTGTAAGGATATCCTAATACATCACATTCTTTTGTGCATGTGAACTGCATAAGACTGTATGCATGACTTTTCCCCCATTTTGTTTTTCAAAGAAAACTTTGAAATTTCAACCTTCTTTCTTATTCTTTCATAAACAAATTGATCGATCAATAAACAGATGCATAAACAAATCGATACAGAAAAAAGTAGAAACATATAATAATTATCAATTTTGAAGAGCTGAAATCAATCATTTGGTTATCGTTCGAGTTAAAAATCTAATTATTAATATATAATTTCATATTTCTAAGAATACTCAGTTATGGCATTCAACACAAAATCATGTTAAGTTTTGCACATGTTTCATTTTAACACACTGAAAATTAAATGTCTTTCAAACGGATCTCACTTTCATATATTATCATAAAAAAAGATATGTAACCAATATACATACCAAAATACAGTAACATTTTCATCCATTTGTTTATCACATAGTAAGTTGTGTTATGTTAGGCAATGACAATTCCTAAGCCCAGCTTAAGCCAGGTCAGCTAGAGGTCATTGCTGGGCAAGTGAAAATCCATGCAAGTAATCCAGTTTTTATGCAGAGAAATAATTTAAATTTTGAGACGATATCATGCTAGTAGGTAAAATTGGAATTGATGCACGTGTTGGAAAATAGTTCCTGATGCCGAATTAAAGTTCCTGGTATGTTTATTTAAATACATTACCTAATTACATTTTAGTCCATATAATTTCTTCGTTTCTGTTGTCAACATTTTGTGACAATAATAAATCACATTCTTTTGTTTTTATCCCTGAACTGAACAGAAGTAATTACTTTAACTGAACTACTGGTAATTATAGCATCACTCCAAAATGAACTTTCTGACTAAGCTGCAGAAGTAACTGACTGAATTACTATATATGGCTTAGTATTAATTTTTTATTTCAAGTTTCATATTGATATTCACTGATTCATGCATTATGACTTGTGGTTATAGTTCAAGTTTCCAGTTGGTCAGCTCATTTTTAGGGAAGAAAGAGTTCCTGTTTTCTTAGTAAGACTTCCATACATTGTTCCATATCATCTGTACACTCCCACAAGTAACCATACCACATGGAAGCTTAACGGTATTTCTCACATGACAAGGAAAGGGTTCAGAGCTAATTTAAATGTGACAAAAATAGGTGGGTGTTCTTATATTTAGACAAAGATATTTAAAGTTTTGCAAAAATGGGCGTGGGTTTGCATGTATTACCAAGCATGGGTTTGTCGTGTGACAACCATTGTAACTTGGTGTGACAATATGGTTTCATGTCCTGGCCACTTCCTCACTTGAATTGACCAACTTCATGCCTAAAATAGAAGCAGCATATTTTTGTATTGTGTGCAAATAAATAGAATAAATAAACACATGCAATGTTTTTAGAAAAAGCATTCAAATTACACCAAACAGATTAATTTGTAGAATTTAATCTAAAGTTGTGTGCATGATAGTCCTTCTGTAAACGGCCCATTCAGTCAATGTAAACTATGCCCTGAAGTTCCAGATGTATATTGCACATTTGAAATTAAACAGTATAATTCTTGATGGTTATGAGAACACTCAGCCATGCAAAGCCATATATACACATTTCATTAGTCTTGGTCACTGAACCACTTGACTCATTCCAAAGGGCATGAATTGCATCTTAATGGTTCAGACTCGGTCTGGAATTATAATTTTATGTTTTGTGGTGGTCAAAAGCACCTCAAAGATATATTAAATAGGCAGTAAGTTCCAGACTTAGAAGTTAAAAACTCAACTGATTAAATTCTCTGTTGATGATCGAATTCTAATTTCGAGCTCCTTTATTCAAAATATCATGAAGACTTGCAGCTGAAATAATAAATGTTTTAAAGAAATCCAAGATATTTCATTTAAATGCTTAATTGACATAGATCAACTACAGTTAGCGTAAATTTGCATGTACCGTCTGTTAGTGAAACGGCTGCTAAGTTGGATTGGAAGGAAATTATGTTTTTATCCATAAGGTGGTGTGGAAGAATATAGCTGGTGCTTGTAACATCCCTCTGTCAATCTGTACCTTGACATTTTTGTTTTTGGAGCATAAATCCAGGTCTTTCAACCAAACCATTTGAAATCTGTATACATGTGAAACAAGTGTCTTGTAGGTGCCTTTTTGGTACGTAGAATTTTCCAGATTCAGTATTATTAATGCCGCCAGTGCTTGGAAGATTTTGGTCCTGGGGTCTGCCCACTTCAACTTGTAAGCATGATTCTGCAAGAAGCATTCAAAGTTAACAGGTAGATTTGTATAGCATAGTTGTATGTATATTTAGATGATGTATTACTTTCTAAGGCCAGTACAGAAATTTTATAGTTTTTAGCTTTACTGGCCATAGACCAGAAGAGCTTATGGAATGGTCTGTTGTACATTGTGCATCATTTAATATCTGTCCATTACGAGAAATTGTTTATTGCTACTTCTCCTATGGTACTTGGAGGATTGCCATGAAACTTTTCATACACTGTCATCCCAAAGTTTTGTTGGTCCTAAATGAAAATGGCACTGCTCAGACATTCAGTTTGGCTACCACAGCAGCCATCTGGAACATCTTATCACTACTCCTAAATTGATGGTCATATCAACATGGGTTTTTTCAATAAAAAACTTCTTACGATGTCTAGTTTGTTCTAAATGAAAATGGTGCTGGCCTGACATCCAGTATGGTTGCCATGGCAGCCATACTGAAACTTGTGTTGCTTCTCCTCCTGACAAGAAAATAGTATTGACATGAGTTTTCAACAGAAGACTTCTTGTGATATTTAATGTCCTAAATGAAAATGGTTCTGCCTGGGCATCCAGTATGGTGGTGGTCAAAAAGCAGGGATATAACTATATAAGTGTGGCAGTTTATAGTGATATCTAGCACTGAGGCATCATGCCACAGACATATAGCATGATGTCCCACCCAGTCACATTATCCGGACACCATCTCGACCAGTCCTAACACTAACCTGTTGATGCTGAGCTCCTAGCAAGGCAACTGCTAGTACCATTTTGATAAGTCTTTGGTATGCCTCAGCCGGGGATTGAACCCGCGACCTCCCACATCCAAGGCAGATTCACTAACCAGGATACTTGGTACTCTACTTCATTGCTTCGGCATAGTGCAGTCTTTCATGTGTTGAAACAAAATCAAACCATTATCTTGTGTTCTTTATGTACTGCATAAGTTAAATGTATATGTGAAGTTTAAAGAGAAAAGAGGGAGGGGATGGTGTATTAAATATTTCATGTACCATCTTCCGTCTGGCCAGGCAGGCTGGCATCGTCCCTTTTGGAGAGCTGCAGTTGCTCATTTGGTAGAACACCAGGCTTGTAATTCAAGGGTTGTGGGGTCCATGAGAAAGGCACTTTACTGTTATTGTTTCCTTCGGTAGATAATAGCCAATAATGTGTTAAAAGTGCAGTTAAAATCCACAAAAAACCCAAAATAATCCCTTTTGGTTCCTGGACAGTTACTGAAGTTCTTCTGACAAATTTTCTTTATAACTTGGTGCGTGTGTTCCTCTTAGCCCAAGGGAGAGATATTGCTTGTGGGGTTAGATGTTGCAATGTCAAGGTTACTTGTGAAAATTTGATTTAGACTTTGGATTTAATTTCTGGATAAAACGTTCAGCACCATATAATGCAATTGTACCTCACTTTCAACATATGTTCCCTTCTGTCCAGGAAAGTCTGCTATTAATTTAAGGCAGTGTATCTTCAAGGTCAAGGTCACTTGTACTAAAAATAGATTTGTTTTCTCATTTTATTCTGGATCAAAACGTGAGTTCTCTTGAATCATTTTGAATACAATTTAGTAAATTTATTATACTCACTCTACCTAAGTCTGACCTTAATTTGGGAGTCAGAAGACTCTCATCTTCAGATATTGTTATCATTCCTGGGCAATAACACAATTTTTCTATAAAGAACCTTGCTACAGATATGTTATCCTTTGCTTGAAAAAGAACCCAGACAACTATGTCAATTCCTAAGAAATTTTAGACCAGTAACATCTCAAAATAAGCGAAAATTGACCTAGCAGTACTACTGGAACAACTTCCTAGTATACACTTTCATGTGTACGCAATGTATGCTTTACAATGTTCAATAAGACAACTATCTTAATACTCCGTATGCTGGCATGGTGTTGTATAACATGTGGTGGTAATGTTGTTCATAAACATTTTCTTTATGAGCAATGTTTTTTCATATGGAGGTGTCTGTTAAGACAAATTAATTTCACTGTAGACAAGACACAAGTACATATTATAATTTACTGACCACTTCCAAAACCTTACCATTGCAGAAAATGTATGCATTATATGTTAATACTGTAAATATTTTCCATGTTGGCATGACCTCCATACCTCCAAGAATGAAAGTGTCAGAAATATTTCTAACTGTTTAAAAGTGTGAAGTATAAATTAAATGTTTACATTTTAGACGCGAGATACATTCAATATACACAAACCAATTTTCGGATCCATCTCATTCTCACTGAAATAGAAACTCTTTGTAATTCCATTAGATAGGTCTATA
This sequence comes from Megalonaias nervosa, assembly GCA_016617855.1. Taxonomy (NCBI): domain Eukaryota; kingdom Metazoa; phylum Mollusca; class Bivalvia; order Unionida; family Unionidae; genus Megalonaias; species Megalonaias nervosa. The sequence continues at coordinate 23,135 of JAECUM010000779.1, forward strand.
GGAGTATAACAATTGAAAGCTGAGAATTATATGTTAACAAATGGTAGTTTTGCACAGGATTGTATGTAAAGGAAGTAATATTTAGGTCAGTACATGCAGAGGAATACTTTTTCAACTAATGCAGTCAGTTTTGTTTTGTCATTTAATATTTGCTTAACCTGGATCAATATTTGGATCAATGTCATTTTGGTAACACTTTCTTGAGGACAAATTGTGCTTCATGAAATGGCAGATGATGAGGAAGAAACATTTTCATATCCAAGTATTGAACCAGCAGTAACTGTTGTGAGTAAACCTGTGGAGAAACTGACATTCCAAAACAGAGAAGGTCTGTATAATTTGTACTGTACAATATGTATTTCAGCCTCACAATTAATATGGTACTTGAGCTTAGTAAATGCTGACCTTATTTTATACTGAATGTCAGTATAATAAGAATGATAGAACATTTGATGAATGCGTTTACATTTTTGAACCTGCCTTGGTGGAAGCTTGACATTTCCAATCAGTTTGTGGCAGTGTGCATGTCTCAGTCCATTCATATGTAAATTGAGACTGAGAGAGTAAACTCAGAGTTAACATTTTGTTCATGTACTTTATTCAGTCTTTTCTAATTAAATGATGGACAGGCTTGATAAAAATTGATGTCTATAATTGTCTGGTCATGGATCAGAAGACTTTATGAAATGACCAGCAACTGTTCTTCATGTGTTGGTGCAAATTTGCTTTCTGGTTCTTCTCCAAAACCATTATGAGGATCGTAATGAAGGTTCTCACACTCATTCATCTTATGGTCTATTTGGTCATAATTAAATGATTTTCATGGACATCAGTACGCTCGTCAGCTACTTTTGTGAAAGGGTTTTCACTAAAAGACTTCTTGTGTTATAGCGCTGATCACAAATGAAAATGATGCTGATCAGACCTTCAGTTTTTATTGTTATTGTGGTTGGCTTGAAAATCTTGTTATAGCTGCTTCTCCTGAATTAATAATTGCAGCAACAACTAAAAGCCATGTGACATTTTGTTGGTCCTGTGTGAAAATGTTGTTAATCAGATGATGGCCAACATGAAAACTTTGTCACTTACGTTATCCTTTAGGGATGGTTGTATTATCAGGGGGTTTTCACTCAGTAAGACTCTGCCTGTAAAAGAGGTGGCTCTGAATGAAAATGGTACATATTTGGCTCAACATAGGTGTACCTTTACGAATTAGTTATGAAAAACCGACCTAATTGACTTTAGGGTCAAGGGTAAGGTCACTGTCTGCATTTTGTACTTTATTTAGGATATAAATATGGCATCTTGTACAAACACAAATGAATTTTGTCCACATGTTGAATGTGACCAATTGTTTTTGTTTCAATTAATGAATGCTGAAATTGTTTTTAAGGACAAAGGTCTAAACTCAGGGTTTTAGCTGCACAGGCTCGTGAGCTTGACAGCTCAAATAACTATGATTGGACTTTTAATATTTAACCCATTTTGCAGATATATCTGAATACAATAACAGATACAGCTTCAGTAACTTTGATTTCTTTCAAAACTTTGGTGAAGGATGGAGATGGGTTTATTGTAAAGTATGGACTTTATCAGAGAAATATGTTATATGTATCGGATTTCCCTAAGGTTTAGTCATTGGGGATATTGTGAAATCCTGCGCCTGCAGATCCACATGTCAATGGACATATCCTAAACTACCGAGTGGAATCTCTTGAAATGTGATAGTTATCTTTTCTTTATAATAACTGTGCGTAAGAGGGGTAGCAAGTAATCCTTACTATCTCGTAGGAGCCATCCAAGGGATGGGGGTTGGAGGTGGAATATGGTACAGTTCTTTTGCTTTCATGATAATCATGCACAAGAGAGTTACCATACAATTCTTTACCTGCTTGATGTCCCTCAGTAGGGTGGGGGTTGAAGGTGAAAATTTCTAAACTATCATTTAAGGCAGACCCATGGACACTGTAGGACTGCTTGGAAAAAATTGTGGAGGCCCACAAAGGTCAGGGGGCCCTACACTGTCACAATTTGTAGTTCATAGTGACTTACAAGGGAATTTTTCCTAGGGCCAACAAATCCTATCCACAGCCCAGATGTAGGGTGGGGATTGATGGTGAAATTCTTTTAAATATCAGTTACAGTGGAATTTTCATGTTTTTGCTTTTGGTTAATCAAACTCTCATGTCATTCAGAGAAATGGTTGACATATATTACGTATAACGCATCCGGGTTTGTGATCGCATGGTTAAAGATGGTATGGTTGAGAAAAATTATATAATTTCAAAAAATCCACAGAATGCTGTCTTACCTATTCTGCTGTGGTATAAACCTCAAGCAGTGTCAGTTTAATAGAGCAATAAAATAGATCACTGTAATAAACTTTTACCTGTGGTTAAAAGTATCCCTTGCAACTGATGCATTGATCAAATTTCATGACTGTACATGTAACAGTTTTAGAGATAATGAACTAGATAAAAAAAAAAAAAAAAAAAAAAAAAAAAAATTTGGTAATCACTGTGGCATGAAAAGCAGGTCACTGTGACCTTTTATCTGTAATGAGCAGAACCCTTCATGATGAATATGTCTGTGAAGTTTAATCACTGCAGATTGAACAGTCACTGCCCTTTGTTTTGCTCATGGTGAGCAATGTCCTCCATGCTGAAATTCACCCTTCTGATTTCAGAACTATACATGCAACAGCTAAAAACAAAAATTAACAGAATAATTGGAGTATGAAAATAGATCAGTGACCTACTTTTACCCATGGTAAACAATATCATTTGAAGATAAATACACTACTCAAGTTTTATCACTGTGCATAGAAACGGTGCTAAACGCAAACATTTAAAAATGATATCTATATCAATGATGACAGAAACAATGACAGTCACATTGCAGTTGGAAAGTGGTCCCTTAGTCTGCCTTGCTTATGCATGTGCATGTTTGAGGGACTTATTCAGCTGTTTGTTTGTTGCTCACTTAATAATATCTTTGACCCTGTTGTACATAAACCAATGAAAACTGATTTTTAGAAACATCTCAATATAAATAACGAATCCACTCCAACAGTTGCTCATTGTGATCAAATTTGCACTCTTGAATGACTTTTGTATTGTCAGCTTTCTAATCGTTATACCCCTAATATCTTGGATCATATTCACCCACATTCACGAATATTGGCATGTGGATACATCTGCGTGAGTAGCTCAACCATATCAGAACTAGTAACAATATGGTCCATTTCACCAACACTCAAGAACATTATTTGACAGTTTCATTTGAAAAGATATCTGAAACGTACCAAACCTAGGTCATTGTGACCTAATTTTAACATTTGTTCATTACACTATCAATTTTGTTGACCTCATTTTACCAGCATTTATGAAAATTGGAATGTGCCGGTATCCGAAAAAGAGTAACTTGTTCATACCAAAATAGGTCACTATGACAATTTTTGAGGTTTGATTGACTTGCATTTTCTTCTTTACCAGTAGGCATACTATTAGCTATCAGCAAAATAAAATGTGCTCCTGTTGGTGAGAGGAATAGAATTTACAAGCCAGTATCTGGTAATATTTTTAAGCACCTGTTATCTAGCTAATTTTCCTGGATGGTAACATTTTAGGCTTTGTTTTACTCAGGTTTTGTTTTACTTCAGTTCTTCGGGGCCCCTGGGATGGCCAAGTGGCCAAAAGCGTGTGCCTTTGCCAACTAGTGCCATCTCTGAACTTTGTCCATGTGTGTTTAATTCTTGGGCTCGGCTAGTGTGCATATGTGAGAAAGCTTGCCAGTAGTCTACTGTGGGTCGGTGGTTCTTACCTAGGTTTTCCCAGATTTTTCCTCCTTCAGTAAACTGGCTGGCATGTATAGGTTTGGTGCTGAAAAAAGGCATTCAACCCACAACAGCTACCTCAGTTCTTTGTTTTTACAACAAATCACCATGTTAATTTTCATAAGTGCCATGAATAATCACGCTATAATGTAAGCTTCCCAATAGCAAGTGAAAATCAGCATATTAGCATGCAAAAAAGCAATGGTGGCATTTTTCGGGACTTTGCACAAATTAATATGAGAGGATATGCATAAAGAAATTTAGTCTAATACCACCTATTTAAAAACTTTGTATATGCATATATTTAACAAGAGTTTTTGGCTCAGGTAACGTGATTACTTGTAGTGGTCGGTGTTGAGGCCTAAGCCAGGAAATTCTTACTTTGATTATTGAATCAAATCAAGGTTACATGAAATGTTATTATTTTCTCAGTATTGGCCAATGACAGAATTTATCACAGGTGGAAGTCTTCCCAAATATTCACAAACTTTTATTCCCCTCCTCCTCCCATCCGACCTTTGGGGTTACATT
>JAECUM010000779.1:30000-144756 GCA_016617855.1 Megalonaias nervosa
AAAAGCATCGAGTTCAGGTTACATTCAGAAGAATGGAATGACGAGTGGATGGATGGATGGATGGACATACACTACAGCAGTGTTTCCCAAACTAATAACATTCAAATACCCTTTTGTGACATCTCTTATCAGCGCCCCCCTTTTCCCAGTGCCGTGGTATTTTTTATGTGTGAAAATTTTAGTGATTTGTTTTCTGCCATGTACCCCTGGAAACCCTTTCGTGTACCACCTGTGGCACCAGTGTACCACACTTTGGGAAACACTGCTCTACAGACTTGCTCAGATACAACATATCAGCAAATGTGTTAATATAACAAGCTCTAAAATCTGATATGAAACAACTCTTACCTCTCCAATCTCATGCACTTATCAGAGTACTGCTTACACTGTATATGCAATGCAATGAATGAAATTGATCAATAATGCATGTTAAAATTGTATCATAATCTGTATGGATGCATGATTCCCTAGTATGGCCTGAGCTTGCTGGACATGTTGGGGTATAATAAATAAGATCCAAAACAGAAAGCAAAAACACTGCGAATGGACCGGTGTTTGTCCGACATTTGTAAAGTCAGCTCCAGTGTATATCAAATTTCCATTATTAGAATGTATTGAAAGTAATGGGTCTTTGCCTTTGCTGCCTTTATTAGAGAAAAATGTTAGAAGAACTGTTCAACATATTCTGATGGAATTTGGTAAAAACACTGTCTCAGATCAATATGCGGCTTATGTGGTTGTTTTAATCTACTTTTGGTCAGAGTTATTCGCCACATACAATTTGATTTAAACAATGTTTTATACATCTAGATTTGTCCTATATGCTACATTTAGGACAGAGTAATGGCGCTTGGCAATCGGCTTCATATTATTTAAATGGTATGTTGTGTGTATTGAAGGGTCCTTAAAGGAAGATTTCAAGCATTCCATAGCGTCGTTTGTAAGAGTCATGGCCTCTGAACATCTCCTTTCTCCTAATGTTTCCCTATACTTGTTCCAAATTTTAAGGCTACAGAGCAAATTGTAGTGAGCATGACTTGTGTGATGCTGAAAACTCTAGTTTTCGTATTTATTGGTCCAATTTATAATAACAAAATCGTGTAAACTTGAACAGGTTTGATGAAAATGTGACATTTTTTTAAAGATATAAATTTCACATAAATTGTAACTACATGTATATGCTATGGGTAATTTTATTTTCACTGAGCTTCCTTTGTCATAGGTGATTATATTTCCTTTTTAACTGGGACCTGACACCTGTGTGAGAATTTTTGCACCATCACAACATTGGTATGGGCAACTGTTAATCGATCATGCCTAAGTTAAGTTTTGCATTTTGGGCATTTCAGGCACCTTAGTGGGACACCCATGTTTAATGACCACAGGTTTATTGAGTTTTCTTCAGTAAGAAATACAACCACAATATATTATTCATTAAAGCTCTGCTATCTGATTTGTTATAAATGTATATTTGCACAGTACTTACATGCTTAGTAGAAGGAAGTGCTCAGAATATTTTTAAACTGTTCCTTCTTTGTGTGAAACCTTTTTTCTGTTAAAATAATCAATATATGAGTGCATTTTCATTTGATATAGACTTCATGATTAAACAAGCCAGCTTGTGTTTAGTAGAGGAAAATAAAATTTAAATGTCGTGATCTTTTTATGACCTATTTTTAATTTACTCAACCTGGTACATATTATAAGTTTGAATGCCATTTATCGATGAAAGATTGATACTGTAATTGTATGCAATCGTTGTACTCATTGAGTTTTCATGTACCAACATTTAATAAAGGTGTACAAAGTATTTGTTGTTTAATTCACACAGAACTTATTATTTTTGTCTTGCCTTTGAATGGTGAGAAATAGGTGTCACCATTTCAATGTTGACAGCAGTGAAGACAGTGATATCATTGTTTATTTCACTTGCTCACCTTGAAATATCAGTACACATATTTGTTGGTAGAATCAGGTTTTCAATCTCTTATCACATTGGGGAATGCTGAGTGTTGCTAATTCATGAAACAGACGTACTGTTGGGAATTGCTGATTTTGTTTATTGGAAGTCCATACTTTCTTCTACTTCTATTCACCCCGTACTAGGACTTTATTCTTACTCTTGAGTGCATGTGGAGCCATTGTGGCTTAGTGGTTAACATGTTGAACATGTGATAGAAAATGTGGGTTCAGATCTTTCAGTCCCCCTGGGGTCCACAACCACAGGTTGGGAACCAGTGCCCTAGAGTTTTTTGTCTCGTCTGCTTTACAACAAAATTTGTTTTAACACAATTCATTGTTGGGTCAGAATTTTGTGGAATACTTGTTATTTAATATTTGCAATTTTTCTCTCAAAAAAATCAACTGAAACAGTATTTAATACTTTTGTGTATAAATAAATATTCATATTCTGTAGAAAAAAAGATAAATAAAAATGTATGAACAATTACAGATATCACTGTTCTTATATTCAAGTGAATACAGTTTCTCAGCTAGCTTATGTAAATTACAGATACCACTGTTCTTATGCTGAAGTGAATACTCCATTCTAAATTATTTATGTAAATATGTAATACACGTAGACTGTTAATCTTCACTGAATTGCACCTGAAATGTCATGGAGCTGTTGAAAGACATAGAATGCATTTTACCTCTATCATATTAAATATGTAGGTCTTAATTTCCAGTCAAGCTCTGGGGATTTCCCTGGCAATTATATAGTGCTAGAATTTACATACATGTACATGCATTATACAATACACAAGTCTTAATTTCAGTCTGGGTTTGGGGATTTCCCTGGTGACCAGAGTATTGCATTGTATGCCTCTTCATACTGTATAGAAACACTTCCTTGTCTGTTTATGCTTCCACACATCCATGTATTATACTTACTGGTATCCAGTAATAAGCCCTTCCTTGATGATATACCCACCCCAATTTTTGCCAAAGTTGTAATAATATTTACGAAGACTGAAGAATATGTTTCTTTGACAATAAGGCCTCAACGTTTAAGAAATTTATTTGGCAGCATCTCTCCATCATACCTTCCCTCTACCCCACACATAGGAAAATGTTTATCATTCCAGAACATATTGCTATCCATGTTCCTCCAGCATATATTTTTACTCTTGTTTTGCAGCGCATATTGTTACTGTATCCATGTTCCTGCAGTACATACATTCTTTTGTTACCCGTATCACATATTGTTATTCATGTTCCTCCATGTGTCCAATTACATTTTACATTGTGGTTTGCATTCGTGTTACATTTCTAATAAAATATTTTCTCTAAAGCCTCACTTCTAAGAGAATTTGATCTGAATTTGAGACAAGTGGTCTCATGTCCAGGGTGAACTTAGTAACGAGGTAGATGTAGAAGTACAGTAATTGTTTGCTTCTTAAACTTTTTGATTTTTGTTATCTTTTTGTTCTTAAAATGGGGATGTCTTACTGCATTGATGTTTAAAAATGTGTACATACGGCAGTTTAATAGAATCTGTATTAAAAAAATTATATAATAAGGAAGCTGCAAGTTCATCATCCATGTAGTCTTATTGTATGGTTTTGGTACTTTACAAATTTAGAATAATATATTTTAGACAAGAGGTAAATTCACCAGGAAGTTTTCAAGTCCAGTCTTTTCTTAAGATGGGCCAGATCATGTTGATTATTTTGTAAATGTCCATAAATCTTTTTTTGGTATCATAATTCCTGATTGACTACATAATGATGGTGTTGACTTTGGACCTAATTAAGAATCCAACTCCAGACACAAAATTGCTGCTCTTTCATGAAGTGTCCCACAACTGTAAAAGTGACTGGAGAAAGTTGGAGATATTTGGTTGGCAGTTTGCATCAGTAAATATCAATATCAGCAAAATAGATCCCATATATGGTTTGGTTTTGTGTCTGATGGCACAGCAGCTAATGTAGGTCATTTGGTGACATTAGGCAATAGGAATAAATGGCTTTTCCCTAGATCACATCACAATAGTTGACCCAAGACGATCTGATGATGGTAGGATTTAAACATGCTCGTTATGGCTCATCGATTTCTAGGTCAATAAAATTATTTTACTGCATCCGCAACAAGTTGAAATCAACTAGTTGAAACACATTAAATTTAAAGGTTTAATTCCTGTAGAAACAGCCATGTAAAGTGTTGCAAACACAACGCTTTTTGTGTTTTATTTTGTTTGTCTTGTCTATGTGTTGTATTTGCCTTTGAAAAAGACTCATTAAGAGTCCAAAGCGCTCAGGCTTGTTAGATCCTAGTTTTGCACTGTTAGCTGTCAGTTTTTTGCATATATATATATATATATATATATATATATATATATATATATATACATACATACATACATACATACATACACGCACACGCATTCACAGAAGACGGTCAGTGGACATGACAAAATTGTATACAGTTGCTCTTTATTTACAGGGCCATTAATTTATATATTGTGATTTAGATTTTGTACATTTGCATAAAATGTGAAGCTTGTAGAGTTTTTTGAGTTATTAGGATTTCAGTGGATAAAACGTACTGCACTACTTCTATAACGATGAAAATCCTGTGTTGAAAATGTGGATTAGTAGCTTTGAAAACTAAACAATGAAATGCAGAGAAAGTTAAAAATCAAACAAGAATTGTGTTGAAACAATTTTATAAATGCACTAACCTGCACTAAGACTTTTAAACCTCGTCATCAATAAAATTAAAATTACTTAAAATGAATATAAGCACAGCATCTAAGCATCAAAGAGCAGCATGACATTATTTCATTCCACTACTTTAGTATCTTAAACCATGATTTTGCGCATGATCTAAACCAAACTAATAGCCCTTCCTATTCTCTGCTATTATTTGTAACGTAAAAAAACATCATTTTTGCTATTTGATCTGAAAAAAAAAATGTAGATAACCTGCTGTATGTTACTGAACTGTACAGTAAATGTCAATGTTATACATCATGCATAAACATGTAAGTATTTTGACTGGGTTGTGTGTGATTTAGATTTTTAACGTAGCTTTAAAAAAATTTCAGTCATATCACTATGAGGTCTGCCGTGATGCAGTTTATAGCGATGTATAGCACTGGGACATCATGCCGCAGACATGTAGCATGATAGCCTACCCAGGAGTCACATTATCCTGACACGAGGCCGACCAGTCCTAACACTCACCTCTTAATGTTGAGCACCTAGTGAGGCAGCTGTTAGTACCATTTGTATAAGTCTTTGCTTTGACTCGGCCGGGGTTCGTGCCAGAGACCTCCTGCATCCGAGGTGGACGCTCTAACCACCAGGCCACTGGAGCGGTATCTTGACTGAGAAACACGATTAACATTTTACTGAATATGAGGCAGATCTAGTCACCCGTACTCACCCTGGGAGCCATTTTGTTTAACAGTTGCATGCCCATCACCGTGGATGTACCTTTCTCGATCTGATTGAATCAAGATTGTTTTCAGTTATGAAATCATCGCTGTGTAAATGTACAATGTATTGAGACCTAGTGCGATATGAACTTTGTCCTCTGAATAGTTAATTGTCATGAATCTGCTGCACACTCTTCAACTCGCATTATTTGTAATACACAATTTTGATGACTACAAAACACTGTCAGCTGTCTGTGTTAAACAGCTGTCTGCTATATAAAAGACATTTACTGAAGGTCTTTCATTAGGGATCTCAGAAAGAGCCATTATAAAGAGGTGCGTGTTAAACGGAAATGTCTCGAGGTCGGTTACACTGAAGTGAAGACATGAAAAGTGCAGCAATTATCATAAACAGTTTGGATTGTTTGGGTTTTGCCTTGAGAGATAAATGTTTAATATTCAATGAAGCAGTCTGTATTTATCTCCATGGGCAAATGCCAAAGAATCTAAATTAAAGGCTGTTTTCATTGTGATATGGACTTGTGCTCAAGTGGGATGTATGGGCTTGAACGGGCACAAGGTACTATTCATTACTTGTAATAAATATATGGAAGCTCTATAATATTGACAAATCGGTATCTGTAGACTTGAAAGTGCTCAGGAACAGGCTACTTAGAACTGTCTTTGATGTATGCTTCTGTGTTAACAAAAATGATACAATTGTGCCAGTCCACTTTCATACATGACTATTGCGGTTAAAAATAATACATTTAAATGACTTCTTCATCTAAAGTGATGAACATATCTGACACAAAGCATCCAGACATGAAGGCCATAGCTGATCCAAAATTGCTGAATAAACTTTGACCAAACGTGACAGAACGTATCCTTGCCTGAAGATGTATTAAATTATACAGCAGATGCCACCTGCAATCAAATATGGCTGGTTTTACTGGAAATATAAATCCTATCAACAAATTCGTTTCCAAAACTGCTGAACAGAATGAACCTACTGTTAATAAAAATAGAAAAACATTTAACTTCCACTTAGAAACCACAAATACACTTAGATCAAATTTGACAGGGAAGTACCCTGGCCCGAATGATATTGAGCTTTTTGCAAATGATGCAGTTCTGTGATCACTAAACATTTATACAACTTTTATATCTCAGAAAACCTCTGGATAGAATTTGACAAATTTCACACAAAGTGTCCTGGCAGAGGGGCCTTTCAGTATTGGGCAAATGATGCTGACATGCCATTAGATATGGATGAAGACGCAAAAACACTATAGAAAGTTTGAAACAATTGTTATTATGACATAGTGCAGTTAACAGTATTCCAAAAAAAAAAATTACAGAAAGCTTCCTACTGATCCAGATTTTTTGGCCAACTGCTCTTGCATTTGGCTGTTTTGCAGATGTCACACTGGTGTCTCTTGTTCCATTATAAGTACTGATTATTATTTTTCTTTAAGCACAAGTTGTCACCTCTTCTGGAGGTCTGTGTTGAATTATGGTACCTATCATTTTCAGATCAACTGCTATGAGTTTTATTTCTATAATATTTGTTTACAAAGTATTTGGTAATTATGCATAGCAAGTCATACTTCAATTCAGTGGAAATGGCCTACTTGCTGAATACTGTCTTTTTATACCACAAAGTTATATGTCCCCACAATTATAAAAAATAAATTTTAAGATAGCAGTTAGATATTTTTATGCAGTGAATGTGGATAAAAGACTTTTTCTGTTTTGAAATGAATTCTAAATTTTAAAAAAAAATTGCTTAGAAACCCACATAATTTGAAAACAGTCATGTCTATGACATTTATATTTTACCATATAATAATTACACATTACTTTGCAAAGCTGAGGCAAGTTCTTAAGTGATGAATACAAAATTGGGGAGTTTATCCTTCTTTAGTGAGTAACTGAATCAAGCAGGAAATAAAATGTATTAGGAGATTGCAGCAGTGGGAGAATATAGCGAGCTTTGATTGTGTTCTTGTAGATTTTTGTCAAGTGTGCTGACTACCACCCAGTGATTCAAGTACTTTGAGATGACCTCAATAAAGAAACTTTATAATAATATAGCACATGAGAAAATCTTGAACTTTTGATGGACTGTGATTTGCAGAATACATTTGAGGATTGTCATCCATCAGCAATTACTTATCACGACTTGGAATTATGTACTTACATGTATATCGTATAAATCTTGGAAGAGTTTGGTGATAAGATTCCGCTCATTACCACTCTTGAAGCCGTATTCAATTTGCACACTAGCATGCAACTGAAATCTATCTTAGTCTGTAAAATAATCCATGGTAATCACAGAAAGAAGACAAAAGAAATGTAGCTCGATTACTTTATGGACTCGAAGAGTAACTGATGTTGACATTACGTGCTTGTCCCTTTTTCTGCAGGCTTCAGTTTACCAAATTAAAACTTTATAAGGAAAGATTTCTTGCATAATGGAGCTGCCATTACAACACCACATGACACCATCTAGAGCCACTTACTCAGTGTAGCCTCAATTTTTATTGCAATAGTTACGGTTATATCTGAAGCTTTGAGTTACATTGAAACCTCTAAAGAAAACAAATTTCATGATCTTTTCCGATATCTTTCCACATTGAAAACCTCGCAGGACCTTAACTCTCAGATTTAACAGAAACACAATTTCCTCATACAGTCTGAGAAAAATATTCTGTACTGTTGGCTGCCTAGTCACGTTGGTACTAAAGGTTGTGAAAGGGCACATAAAGCAGTCAGAGCTACCCTGCAATTGCCTGTTTATGAATGAAAGAGTCCATATACTGATTTAAATATTATATAAATAAGCATGTTTATAACATTTGGCAATATATGTGGAATTGAAGTTCCACAAACCAGCTTAAGAACATCAAACCCACTGTTGGTAAGTGGCAACCCTTTATAGACAAATCAGAGAGATGAGGCATTATTGTGCCGATCATGTATCGGATACACATACCCTGACTGATGCATACATTTAGATGGGAGAACCTCAACTTAAGTGTTAATCTGAGGTTCCTCTGACGTTTCCCACCCCCCTTTTTGTACATGCTCCATCCATCCATCCATCCGTCCATCCATCCATACAGCCAGTGGTACTTGAGTAATATTAAATACAAAACATGCAGTTAATTGTTTAAATATTAGTTTGGCATATTTGTAGTTAGATTCATAATTTGCTAGAATCCATAAAATGGTGGTCACAAGTGCAGTTCGGAAAAATCGTTAGCAAATACAACGATCATGAGTATTTAATCAAGCAAATCAGAAATATTTATTATTTACAAAATTACATAATTATGATATCTGCATAAAAAAGTTGAGTTAACAATTAATAATGACTGTACTGGATGTTTCCGAATAAGGCACATTATTTTCTCATTGCTTGAAATTGGAGGCATTTGTTTGTTTTTTATACAGTCAGCCAACTACATGTACTTCCATAGATATAATGTTTATTGAGTCAGATTTAAACTTATGAATTATCATATGGATTTGATGTGAAATGCCAAGATAGTCTTTTTCAGTGTTAATGCTGCAGAATATAAAATTATAATGAAGTTATGTCAGTATGTGAACGGAGATAACCCCATATCTATCTATCTATCTATCTATCTATCTATCTATCTATATATATATATATATATATATATATATATAGAGAGAGAGAGAGAGAGAGAGAGAGAGAGAGAGAGAGAGAGAAATTTAAATTTCTGAATCATCATCTGGGTTTGATGTGAAATGCCATGATACTTTCTCCACATTTTTCATGTTCCTGCTGAAGAATATAAAATTATAATAAGAAATGTCAGTATGTAAAGGGAGATAACACTGCAAACCAAAGTGACAGTTAAATTCCCTGCTTAAAAGCTGCGTTTCTCTGGAAAGTCATGCCATTCTTTTAGTTCTACTGGTCAAAGACTAGGAGAGATTATTGGACGGTCTCTTGTCAGCCAATTGGCTCAAGTTGGTTATCACTATTCCACGTAAACTAAATGGAGGATTGTCATGCATTGTCATCCCATGGTTTGTTTTGTCTGAAATAAAAATGGTACTGCACAGCTTTCAATATGGCAACATCTTGTTATTGCTACTTTTTGTGAATGGATGGTCATATCAACATTAGGTTTTCACTAAGAGACGACTTGCAGTGTCTACTTGGTCCTGAGTGAAAATGTTGCTAATCTTGTGTCCAGTAAGGGCAGCCACAGTAGCCATCTGGAAAATCTTTTATTGTTACTCCTTCTGTTTGGATTATCATATCAATACTTAAAGACTTGTTTCAATGTCTGGTTGATGGTAAATGAAAATGGTGCTGATCTGATGTCCAATATGTCTGCCACAGCAGCCATCTTGAAAATCCTAATATTGCTACATGGGGTTTTCACCAGAAGACTTTTTATGGTGTCAAGTTGGTCCTACATGAAAATGGTGCCACTTACACATCCAGTATGGCCACTACAGCAGCCATCTTGAAAATGGTGTTATTGCTACTCCTTCTTAATGGATGGTCATACAATAACAACAAGGTGGTTTTACTGAAAGTCTTCTTATGATGTCTACTTAGTCCTATTGAAAACAGTGCCACTCAGACATCCAATATGATCACCACAGAGGCCATCTTGAAAATCCTGTTATCACTACTTCTACTGAATGGTTATGTCAGTATAAAGTTTCACTCAATGTGATTAATATCAGATCAAGGTTTGTTTTGTTTTGTTCTACTGTTTACCTGGTCCAAAGTGCATACACCCAGATCTGCCAGTACATACTGTGATAGCAGATTGGGTCTGTGCAGTTTGCGGTTGGACTTACAAGTGAGTATATATATATATATATATATATATATATATATATATATATATATATATATATATATATATATATATGTGTGTGTGTGTGTGTGTGTGTGTGTGTGTGTGTGTGTGTGTGTGTGTGTGTGTGTGTTCTTTGGAAATTTTGCTTTGTGGGATGAAGATCTTATCCTGTTCAGGACTTCCTAGCCTCCTTTTAAAAGCCTATTTCTCTAAAAGCTACAGTGAAAATTATGTGAGACATATACATGTAGCAGGTACAGGTAAATAGGTATGAATTTAAATCACACTTTCTACTTTTCATGGATTAAAATAACCAAGTTTCATCCCCCACCCTCAATATCTAATTTCAGGTTAGTAACTTTTGAAGGATGTGTTTTAGCGATTTTGAACCTTGCCCGTTAATTTAAGATCAATAACTTTTGAGGAAACTTTTACAGATAATTTTCAGCTATTTGCATACCAGACAAGAGAATTATTTGCATGAGTACTGACTGAGCCAGTCTCGAGTGATGTTGAATATTCGAGTAATTGATGTGTAAATGTTTTTTAGATGGTTCCATGGTAATATAAGTGGTCAGGATGCAGAGCGGTTACTGAAGGAGCGAGGAGTTGACGGGAGTTTTCTTGCCAGACCTAGTCATAGTGTGAAAGGAGATTTTACACTCTCTGTCAGGTAAAACCACAGCAATAACTAAGAACTCCCACAATAATAGACACAGCTTTTAAAATTCTGCCCCCCCACCCCATTTTCAATCCTGTCTACAAATGTCACCTATTTGGTATATGTGTCTGGTGCAGTAATTGCATATAGGATACTGGCCAGGAGCATTTGTATGAATCCATACATATAGTATGTTTTGATATTGGTGTTTTCTGGCACAGCAACACAAGGAGGTCATTAGTGTGCAGGAAATTGAAGTAATGTACCTTGTCCAAGGACACACCATGGCAGCTGACCCAGGCTCTGATCTGTTGATTTGAACCAGTACAATTTCAGTTGAATCCATATATAGAATACTGGTCTGTTATGTTTTAACTGCTTTCACCAATTTTACATTGGTTGCCCCTGACAGTGAAACAAAGTCTGTTCATATGTCGATTGAAAGGATTGAAAGGTCAATATCATGGTCACTGTGACCCACATGACCTGCCCCCCCCCCCCCAATGGATGGCAGGCATATTCATGTCAAGGATACCACATTTGTCTAACTTTTTTTAAAACACTGGATTCATTTATAATTTTCAGCACAAATTTTCATCTTTTTATGCAACATGATAATTTTGTTAACTGTTGAAATCTTGGATAGGAGCATTTCTTACATGTCAATCAGCTGTACCTAACAGCGTCTTGTGTCATTACAACCACTAGGAGGGCTGTAAACTGAAGCCAAGTGCAAATAGTTGCACAATGTTACATAATGTGGGAAAACCTTACTTGGAAAATTCTTATCTCTGTTGCCAGTAGGAGGGCTGTAAACTGAAGCCAAGTGCAAATAGTTCTGCAATGTTACATAATGTGGGACAACCTTACTTGACAACTTCTTATCTCTGTTACCTGTAGGAGGGCTTCAAAATGAGGCTTAGTACCAGTTGTTTCAGTGTTACATAATGTGAAACAACCTTACCGGGCAGCTTCTTATCTCTGTTACCAGTAGGAGGGCTTTAAACTAAGGCTAAGTAGGAGTTGTTATACTGTTGCATAATGTGAGACAACCTTATTTCACAGCTTCATGTCTCATTACTTGTAACCGATGTGGAGGGCTTTAAACTGAAGCCAAGTAATTTTGTTTCATTGTTGCATAATGTGAGACAACCTTATTTCACAGCTCCCTATCTCATTTCAGGTAACCAATGTGAGGGATGTTTAACTGATGCCAGGTACAGTGTTACATAATGTGGTTTACTATTTGGGTCGAAGGAATACCCACAAATAAAATTTTGGGATGATTTCAACAAAGTGGACTAAAGTAGTAAAGAATGGTATAGTATTTGGATGTCACAGCAACTCATTTTTGGTCCAATTGTTCTCACATTGAAGATTTATCTTACATTTGTTTGTTTGCTTTTTTTTTGTTGTTGTTGTTGTTTTTTAATTTTCACCAATTAATTTTTTTTTTTAAAACTGATTTACACCTGTTTAGTAGGAGGTCTTTAAACTGAATCCAAGTAGGAGTTGTCACACTGTTGCATGTAAGACAAGCTTATTTCACGGCTCTTGGACCTCTCCAGTGACCTGGTGGTTAGAGCGCCCGCCTCGGATGCGGGAGGTCGCTGTTTCGAACCCCGGCCGAGTCATACCAAAGGCTGATAAAAATGGTACTTACAGCTGCCTCGCTAGGCACTCAGCATTAAGAGGTTAGTGTTAGGACTGGTCGGCCTGGTGTTGGGATAATGTGACTGGGTGGGACATCATGCTTCATGTCAGTGGCATGATGCCCCAGTGATAGACATCACTATATAACTGCCACACTGCAGACATTTTAGCGATATGACTGAAACATTGCTAAAGTTACATCAATAATCTAAAGCACACACACACACACACACACACACACACACACACACACACACACATTTCACAGCTCCATATCTCATTACTTGTAACCAATGTGGAGGGCTTTGAACTATATGCCAAGTAGGATTTACGCCTATTTTCTCTGGGTATATATTTTCTTAATATTGTTGCTTGATGCAGCTGTGAGATCAGAGCTGTTTTGTCATGTAAACACAGAAGAGACAATGGTTTTAAAGGCAGTAAACAATGTTAGTGAAATATGTATATTATTATAAAAATGTTCCATTTTTGCAAAGTGTTATTTTTTTTAATTTTTAAACCAGGTTTCTTCCAGGTTTTAATGTTTTAAATTGCCAAATGTTTTGTTTTAGAAATAAAAACTGAAAAACATGAAACATCACTTTTACTTAAAGTTACAAGACTGTAAATTTAAGAACTTTTGATGCAGTAGAAAAAATTTATATGTAAATGAACTGGGCTTAAAATAAATTTCAGAAAAGTCCATTCATTTACAAATGGACCATTATTCCTTGATTATTTGCAACAACCATCAGATCACAAAATTGGTCCTCTTAGAAAATATATGAATTTACATCTGCATCATAACCATTTACAAATTTATAAAAATGTATATTAATGCTAGAGGTGGGACATTTAATCAGAACAAATATTGATTGGAAAATGTCTAATGACCAATTTTTTAA
Source organism: Megalonaias nervosa (assembly GCA_016617855.1). Lineage (NCBI taxonomy): Eukaryota > Metazoa > Mollusca > Bivalvia > Unionida > Unionidae > Megalonaias > Megalonaias nervosa. The sequence continues at coordinate 43,456 of JAECUM010000779.1, forward strand.
TTATAATTTTTCAAAATTTAGTATAAACGAACATAGGTGTTTGTTAACTGTTGTACAGGATGGGCTGAAATCTTCCATGAAAAGTAAAATATGTGAATAGCAGTATGCAGTTATTGTAGCCTTCTCTTCTTTGATTTGGTGCAAACCAACAACATGGCAGACAAGTGTATCTGTATACCAAACAATCAGCTTTAAAGGCTATATGGACCATTATCAAAAACAAACAACATTTCTGTATATGTTTTATTTTTTTTTATTTTTTTTTTTTTATTTTTTTTTTTTTACTTTTTGCTGTCTTTTGGTAAATAAAAGTCAACATGCTTGAGCTCCGTCTGTACGCTTTGAATGTAATTGTCCACTACCAGACTTTATGAAGCAGGGAACAAGTTCACTGGCAATTTTCAGAGCCATTAAGCCAGTTTCACACATGATACAGTGTACATCTTCATTATCATTCGTGGTTAATATTTATCAAAGACTGTTCATGTCAAAACTTAATGAACTGAGATCTAAAACAATTTGCAAATGGGGAAGCACAACTAGTCTGATTAAACAATTTTGATATGCATCAAATCTAATTTCTGCTGAATTGGAAGTTACTTTTAATGTAGAAGTCACTAAAATTGTTTCAACTAACAGATTTGCAACTGACGGGATTTCCAACCCCCCAATCCCCAATAACTGTGTGTTTCCTATTGCACTAGTTTTAAAATTAGGGTAGGCAGATTAGTGTAATTAATTTTGTAAACATATATATTTAATAGGATTACTTTTTTATTACTTTTGTTTTAACACGGGGGAAAAAGTGCTTGTGTCAGGAATGAAAAACAGGAATGGTCGTCCAACCATAAAAACTCTTTTCTATTGCCCAATCAGTCATTTTATACACATGGAATGCGGTTGGAATGTACACTATTGACAAACAAAAGTGGTCAATATTTGTTTTATATTAAACATTGTCAGTATAGTGTCAGGTATATTTTTAAACATGAAAAGGAAAGAAAACATCAGAACTTGTACATTTGAGTCAAAGGGCGTTCGTATCAATATTGAGAACCTGTAGTACATGACATGACAGGAAAATGTCATCTGTACCTGAGTGATGTTTACCACAAATTTTCATCAACAGATTGATAGTACATGTACTTTCTATACGGAATTTACAAACTGTACAATACAAGGGAAATTTGACACGGCGAGGTTTGTCCTCCTAATGAATAGAACGTATTATCACACCATATCCAGTCATTAGGACCAATTCTGTTGTATTGATGGTTACACCTGTAGTGTCTTTTGTTGCTGGGAAAATCTTAAAATGATGAAGGTAAGGCTCAATACGTATCAATGTATTTAATAAGTAAAGGTGAGCCAGATGTTGTCATTATAGGAATGTTTTGATGGAGGCCATGCCTTCATATTGACACTTCATACTTCAAATTCAGTAAATTTCTTCTGTGTCTTTCATTTACATGTACTTTTGACTGTTCAAAGAATATGATACAAAGAGATATGAGATGATGGCATGTTTGTAATAACAGCACTAGTGTGCATCTCAGACAAAGATGTTATTCAAATTTTGATCGAGATATATCTCCATGGTCAGGTGTTATGTATTACTCTGGTTATCTTCTAATAAAAAAAATTTAGCTTCCAGTGGATAAAATATCCATCTCGAACGCAATACATTTTGCAACCAATATATTAAAACAAGAGTCAAACATGTTACAGAAATATTTATAATGTTTTAGGAATTTTAAACAAGACAAATTTTGCTTCAGGAACCATATGTGAAACCAGTCCTGATTAAACAGAACTTCTGATAACACGTTAGTTTCAGATGTAATAGACATTGCAACGTAGGTGTTAAAATTCTATCAAACGTAGTATCTATATATTTAATATGTAAAAAATTCCAAATGCATTATAAATGAGCCCTAACACTCTATATAAGTATACTATTAGTACATTAGAAGTACATTCAAGCATGTCATGAATTTTTGTGTATACATCCAATCAAGACAAGGGTTATATAGATACAAAATAAACATTCTGGGTTAACTCATTAACCCCAGGAGATTTTTGTTATTTTCGCCTCAAATGCGAGTAGGAAACACATTTTGAGGGCTACTTTTGAATACATCCAAATAAATCTGCTTCCAAGACATTTTCGTTTAGCCTAATGCCTAGTTGTGTTAGAAATATCATTTATCATCGGCTATTTCGCTCGTTCATGTGCAGAAGAATAAAACTTGGAGTTCTTTTTCATTTGATAATTGGATCAATCATTTTTGTGTCCTGACCTCTTTTTACTCCAAATCATCCTACTTTTTGCAAAGGTCTGCCTGTCTTTGTGCAGTTCAGACCAGTCTGCCTTAGATTTGAGGCCAAAAATCTCTAAACTCCGGACACAAATTCCAATTCCGACAACAGGAGAATATTTTGTGCAAAAAAATCGGGTCTCAAACAATACTTTCTTCTCTCTGCATTTTGTAATGTGGGTAGATATCCAGATGATTTGACATATTATAGAGCTATATCTGTCTCCTTTTTGGTAATACCACACACTTTGATGGATCTTAAATGACCTTGATGCTACAGAGCTCAGAAGTATGGTACAACGTCCTGGTGCATAAACATGTCACCAGAGGTTAATAAGTTAACCCGCTTGTCCAGTACAGACTAAACTGAGTCTCACGCTCGATCTTTATGATCTCCAGTCCTTAAAAGCACAAAACTGTGAGAGAATAAAATTGAACTCGGAGTCAAAACTTCACAATTTTAACTTATAATTAGAATCTTTAAGTATGGTTGAGACTTGACATTTATGCAACCAAATTTTCCATTGTAACATAGTAGCAGTAAGATTATGCCAAAATCTGAGTAGCTCTAACCTCACTCCAAGTGACGCTATAGATGATCAGACTTTTGAAATATTAGTGTGGGTTATGTTTTTGTGCTTAGCTAGGACTTTTCACAATTATGCATCTAGGCCAGATTTCATTTTGAGGATCTGTTCTTAACATATCTAGCCCAATATTTGTCCACCAGAAACTTGATAATTGGGAAGTACCGTTACAATTACCTCCAAATTTATCCGCTAAAGTGATAAAGGCGTTGCAGTTGAGTTGGGTAAATATATCAGTAATCTTCCCATTTAAGGTACCACATTTTCCTATATTTTGGGTGGGGGGAAGGTATGATGGAGAGAGGCAGGCAAATAAATTTCTTAAAAGTGTAGGCCTTATTGTCAAAGAAACATATTATTAAGTCATAGTGAATATTATTACAAATTTGTTGACTGCTCCGGTGGCCTAGTGGATAGAGCATCCACCTCAGATGAGGGAGGTCGCAGGTTTTAACCCCGGTCGAGTCATACCAAAGACTTATAAAAATTGTACTAACAGCTGCCTCGCTAGGTGCTCAGCATTAAGAGGTTAGTGTTAGGACTGGTTGGCCTAATGTGATTGGGTGGGACATGAAGCTAAATGTCTGCGGCAAGATGCCCCAGTGCTAGAGATCACTATGAACTGCCATACTGCAGACATCGTAGCGATATGACTGAGAAATTGTTAAAGTTACGTTAAAATCCAAATCACATACACACACACGCACCCACCCACCCACCCACACTTTTAAGGTCGTTTGTTGGTGCCATCTGGTTATTCAAAATTATTTTATTCAAGTTGTGAAAACTTGACATACTGGTGGCAAATAAATTATCGAAGAAGATATTCAGTGCCTGAAAATGCATGTATGAGCATATATAATTCTTATAGTTATTAATTTACTTGTATCAGATGTAGCATTCTATTTTACTTTTTTTTTCCTTCTTCTTTTTGAGGACAGCTGTCTTTCTTTGTGTAATATGCACAAAATTACATGTATTATTTTTTTCTTATTTCAGACGTAATGGAGAGGTCACACATATCAAGATTCAAAATCAAGGGGATTTCTATAATCTCTATGGAGGTGAAAAATTTGCCACATTGCCTGAACTTGTACAGTATTATATGGAAAAACAAGGAACATTAAAAGAGAAAAATGGTGAATTTATTGAGTTGAAATATCCAATAAATTCTGAAGATCCTACAACAGAAAGGTACTACCATGACAATTTTCTGACTTTTAACTTATTCCAGATAGGTATATCGTGATTAACATTACTGCAGATGATAGTGATCAGTCATTGGCAGAGACCCAGATATTCCGTCTCATAATGAGTCAGTACATTGAGATTTAAACTGTTTTCTTGTAATCCTATTACCTACCTTAGTTTTAATAGGTACTAGGTTTTATTGAGGCAGTATTTTATATAGGTAATCATTGATTTTTATGGTATCAAAATAATATGGGTCATAAAACAAAACTCGATTGTAAATCAACCCAGATGTTTCAACCAAATACATAAAGTATGTAAAGTAGCTATCTTTTGACACACTGATCTTCAGAAGACTTTTACAATATTGACATTACGATTATTAGTGCCTGGGAATTTATATAAAAAGACTCTATTTTGATACAACTCTTAGTTTTTATGGTACTCGATCATGCATTTGTCTGGTGCTCACACAGAATACATCAAATTATTATTACATCATGGACCACTCCGGTGGCCTATGTGGTTAGATCGTCTGCCTCGGATGCGGGAGGTTGCGAGTTCGAACCCCAGCAGGATCATACCAGAGACCTATAAAACTGGTACTAGAAGCTGCCTCACTTGGCAGTCAGCATTATGAGGTTAGTGTTAGGACTGGTGTGCCTGGTGTCAGGATAATTTGTCCGGGAGGGACATGATGCTAAGTGTCTGCGGCATAATGCCCCAGTCCTAGACATCACTATAAACTACCACACTGCAGACATCATAGCGATATGACTGAAATATTGTTAAAACTATGTTAAAAATCCAAATTACACACACATACTCTCAGTGCCGGATTAAACCCTGTGGAGGCCCCTAGGCAGTCGAAATCTCGGCCCCCCCCCCACGCCAATTATCTCCTAATACTTCAAGATCAAATCAGTTCAATATTATTTTTATCCGTTGTCGCGGGGCCCCTGAAAGGCGTGGGGCCCATAGGCCGGTGCTTACTCTGCCTATTTGGTAATCCGGCACTGCATACTCTTACATCATTTGTCACACAACTTGCCATGTTACATCTTCACAGAAGTGACAATATTAAACCCACCTGAGACATTCCACATGCATGTTTTAATAAATGAGTATAAATCTACCAGTAACTCTCAAAATCTTAACACATGGAAAACTTGTCTCTGATTTTGACTTAAATTCAACAGGGCTTGAACATTTCTTAGTATATCTGAAGCTCAGGTATGATTCTTCTTTTCACTTCCCTGGTAATGAGTACTGGGGAGTTGGTGGGAGGTGTATACCTATTGCTATGTACATCTGCCTGTCTGTACATCTGTCTGACTGTAAACAGTTTCATTTCTATGGGTATGTTCTAAAAATGTGCACTTATTAGATTAGTGTTTGTTATTCACAAATCTTTGGTTTTATTGATTATTGGTATGTGTTTGTTCATTTTTCTGTCAATCCATTATTCATCATTTACTTGGAGGGCAAATACTCCACAACTGAAACTGTTCAAGGCATCTCTGAAACTTGGTAGACATATTGGACTGGTGGTTCAGCTATGTCTTTTACTTCACAATTCTTCAGTTTCAATATCTTTCGGATGTGTTTGTCCATTTTCATGTCCATCCATTGATCTATTATCCACACTTTCCTATCTGGAGCATATATTGAACTATAAAACATATCTATATAAAACTTGGTAAACATATTGACCACCTGTGTCATTTGCTGTTCACAATTCTTCAGTTGTTTCGTTATTTCATGCTTTATGCTATTTGTTCTCTCCATTCAGCCATCTGTTTTCCATATACATATTTCCACCGCAAAACTCCAACTCTATGTGTGTGAAGACTTTTTTACAGTAATCACACTAATTTGCTTGACAAGTGCACAATTGATTTAACATCTATCCTTTTGTGTTGTATACAAATTCAGGTGTTGGAAGTTGGCAAGTCCTCGATTATAACAATGAGAGTCAGTTAACCTTTACAGGGGAATGCTGATTCATGATGACTTCCTAGCTATTATGATAGTGACCAGCAGTAATTTTGACTACTCCAGAGGATTAGTAATTGCTGGGTATTAGTGATCAATTGGCAAAATCACTAACCTCAGAATAGCAGATTAGCAGATTAGTGTTATTTATGAGCCCTGGGGATGGACCATTTCAGCTGGAGTCTTTACACAAGGAAGGGACCTGGAGAATGTGACATATCAGGATGACTGATTTCATGGGGAGTTGAAAATAGTTGTCCCTCTTTAAGTTCAAGATTTGTTGTTTATTTTGGTGTTTCTTTCTTTTTTGTTTTTTTTTTTTTTTTAAAAAATAACATTTGACAATAATGAGAAATATTGTAAGATCAAATATTTGTGGGATAAAATTGTGTGGTTTGGGAGGAATACAGCTTTTGTGGGATAGAATTTTGTGGTACCACATTGTTTATATTAACACCTACTCTGTTGATACTATTTTTGAACTCTACTGGTTATAGGCTAGAAGGACTTGTGCATTGGTTCAGGTGTCCGCTGGCAAAAAATTACTTATTGCTGCTCCACCTAAATGATTGTGAGGTGTACCTGTACATTCTTCCTAAAGTGTAGTTTGTATTATATGAAAATGGTACCTAATGGACATCCAATATGGCCACCATTACAACCATTTTGAAAATCTTGGTATTCCTACACCAGAATAAATGTATTGTCATGGGTTTTACACTAAAGACTTCTTATGATGTTGACTTGGGCCTAAATGAATATGGTGCCCTTGATACATGCAGTATCCTTGCAAATGCAATCTTGTTGAATCTTCTCATCACTTGTGATTTGAGAAGATAGTTTTCGTATACGCATGGACATCTTGATTGGTTAATTGTGATGCATGCAGGATTGAGTGTCTGTTTACTAATTAATATTGAAAATAGAAATTTAAGCAGTTTTAGTTTAGGTGATTGCATAAAGTATTGTGAGTATCTCAAGAAAGATTTTTGGTAACAGAGATTGACAAAGGATTTTGCTGCACCTTAGTTCATAGTCTTTGAGAGGTCTCATTGAACGAGACTGTATTTATATAAATAATGTTGTAAACAACAAGATGGTGTGATACAACTTTATGGAGGTAAGGTTGTATATTTGTACTCTTAATAATAAGTAAGTAAGATATTGTTAATTATTTTACATGTAAGATTCAACACATCTATTCTATTCATTGTAATTCACTACAGATCCGACACACCTAATCTGTTAATATTAGTTCACTACAGATTTGACACACCTAATCTATTCATTTTAATTCACTGCTCTGTTGAGGATGAAGTTAATGGTAATTATCGGAAATTCATTGTATTAGTTCTTTATATTCAACAGTTTCCCTTTTGATGTGTAAGATAGGCTGTGACCAATGTGTTTGCTATTGTAGATTATCATCCACCATGTGCTTTATGTACTTCATGTATAAGCAGGGTACTTAGAAAAAAGGCCATACCCCAACAAAAAAGGATGGGGGGTGGGGGGTGGGGGGCGAGTGATGAGCAAGCACTTATTTTCCCATATATGCCATATGTACTTGCTTATAACTCAAACTGCTAACAACAAAAATCCTGATCTGCCATGACATAATATGCCTGCAGACCAGGCTATATATTGTTTGTTCTACTGATTACTCCTAACAAACTGTACAGACCCAGATCCGCTGGTGAATTGACAGCAGATTTGGTCCTGTGCATTTTGCAGTTGGACTCGACTTATAAATGAGTATATATGTTAAGTGTGTATGTGTTTGTTGTGTTATAATCTGGACAAATCTAGAGTTAGTGATCCGTGTTGACTAGTACAGTAAAAAGTTTACTCGTGATGTATTCTTTGTAAACGATGACTTCTGACCCACCCTCCCCGTACTTCCCTATTTTTATTTCTGGAACAATCCTTTGGCTGTCATATAATCAGATTGCAGAAAGAGAAAGTTTAAATTTACCATTACAGGTGGTTCCATGGTCACATATCTGGCAAGGAAGCAGAGAAACAGTTGATGGAGAAAGGAAAGTTGGGAAGCTACCTAGTGAGAGAGAGCCAAAGCAAACCTGGAGACTTTGTTCTATCTGTTAGAAGTGAGGACAGAGTCACCCATGTTAAGATGCGCAGAAATGTGAGATTTGCTAATTAATGATATTTTCCCGGCCTTTAAACTATAGACAAGGTAGTCTTATTAATGTTGTAGTCATCCTTATTGCAGAAATCAATATTATTGTTCTACACTCATATTTAAGCCCATTTTTATACAGCTATTGCTTTGAAACTCAGTGTATACAATTGTATGATATATTTTGCACATTTAGAATAAATTTAACATGAACATACTAATGCTGGAACTGTTGGACCGTAATTACTGTTAAGAGTTCATTCATAGCTGAGGTCTCTTTCACAATTTTTCACACATATGCTGTAACAGTGTGCCAAGACTAAAGATCTTATTCCATTTATTCATACGTGTTTTGCTTGAAGATTTGTATGATATTGTTTGTATTTAGTTCTGAAATAGCAGTTAAACTTGACCTTTTTAAAAGGGTGGGTTATAAATAAATTATAGCTTTTGTTATACTGGATTCTCTGGATCCTCAGTATCCAGCAGTAGAAACATTATATTCTATTCTATGATGTTAGGCTAACTTGCACAAGAAGTTTACAACATTTTACACCACCACTAAAAGTCCGTGAATTTTGCAAATATTGATGAAAATTGGGAAAGACCTGGTCATTTTCTGCCAATACTTCATGACAGAAACAATTACGTAACTGAGTTATAACTGAACTGATCGCGAGTTAAATTAATCGAGTTCTGGCCAGAATATTCGTAGGCTGCAGTATGTTTCATTTGGGTGCTTGCCATAAACATATTTGTTTCTTACTTTTGTTTACCAAAAAGGTGTGAGAGGGCATATTGGCTTCTTTTTCTTTATTACTTTTATTGATATTTTTCAGCACTCAAAGTGCCATATATTGAGACAATTTTACATGAAAATTTTGAATCTTAATATTGTTAGTAATAGTTTGGTTTCTGTTGTTGCTTGCTAGCTCAGATATTTGATTTTGAATTTTCAAAATATAGTTACATGTTTGAGTTCAGGAGGTTTTGATGCATGAAGTACCTTTTACTTCTTTCAGGGACAGAAGATCATAGATCAAGTAAAGGTAAAAAAAGATCAAAAGTCATTGTAGAAGATGATTATGTTGTTGTTATTATGATTTTCTAGCATTTCATTTGTTACAATTGTTAACTTTCTATGCTTTTCAGGATGGAAAATTTGATGTTGGTGGCGGTCAGCAATTTGAAAGTCTAGTAGACCTTGTTGAACATTACAGAAAAAATCCTATGGTGGAAACATCAGGAACAGTTCTACATGTCAAACATGTAAGGTCTCTTCTCTTCTCTCTTACTCTCACTCTCTCTCTTTCTTAACAGTTTAATTCCTTGCAAGGTCAGTACAACAGTCCCTGTATGCAGTGAAAATAGGTATTCATAACAAAAAAGAAATAATCTTTCTCTATCGAGATTAAAAAGTCTTGTATTTCTCTGTGTGTGTGTATATGTAGCTGTCAAGATTGAAAGGTCTCACACTTCTTTGAATATGTATTACCTCTGATCTCTGATCAACTCGTTTTCAATGAACTTAATATTGTTCTAGATTTGAACCATCTTTCCTTGGCATGTTGCTGACGTCTTTTATAATGTACAATACAGAGATTTGTATGCAATTTTTGTAATGGACTCGCAACAAAAGCTAAGTGTTTCCTTGTTTGTGGAGTATTTGTTTGACAGAATTGTGAACAAAAGTTTATATTTAATGACCTTTATTTCAATAGCCATTTTATGCCACACGGATTGCTGCCAGTGGTATTGATAACCGTGTGAAACAGCTGCAGAAAGACACAGAGTTGGAGCAAAACCAAAAGAAAGGTGGATTCTGGGATGAGTTCGAGGTGAGATTTTAATTTTGCAGATTATGATAAATAGATCATTAGTGTAATAACTTGAATTCTCCCATTGTAGAATAAAATTCATCCAATTTGTCAGTATAGTTTATATGACACCGTAGTCAGATGATGTATATACTTCATATGTATGACACCATAGATGATGCATATAATATTTCCTCTTATGTACAGTATTATACTGAGGAATACTCTATCATGTACCTCATTATGAGGCAGTCTCACTCCAAGGTGGTATACTATTGGCTCGTATGTACAGTGTTGAGGGAGTATTCTATCATGCACCTCATTATAAGGCAGTCTCACTCTAAGGTGGTATACTATTAGCTCCTGTGTACAATATTATATTGAGGGGGTACTCTATCATGTACTTCATTATAAGGCAGTCTCACTCTAAGGTTGTATACTCTTGGCTCCTATGCAGAGTATTATATTGAGGGAATATTCTATCATGTACCTCATTATAAGGCAGTCTCACTCTAAGGTGGTATACTATTGGTTCCTGTTTACAGTATTATGTTGAGGGAGTACTCTATTATGTACCTCATTATAATGCAGTCTCTAAGGTGGTATACTATTGGTTCCTGTGTACAGTGTTGAGGGAGTACTCTATCATGTGCTTCATTATAATGCAGTCTCACTCTAAGGTGGTACTATTGGTTCCTCTGTACAGTATTATATTGAGGGAGTACTCTATCATGTACCTTATTATAAGGCAGTCTCACTCTAAGGTGGTATACTATTGGCTCCTATGTACAGTGTTGAGGGAGTACTCTATCATGTACTTCATTATATGGCAGTCACTAAGGTGGTATACATTGGCGCACTATTGAGGGAGTACTCTGTCATGTACCTCATTGTAAGGCAATCTCATGCTAAGGTGGTATGCTGTTGGCTCCTGTGTACAGTATTATATTGAGGGAGTAATCTATCATGTACTTCATTATAAGGCAGTCTCACTCTAAGGTGGTATTAAAGATGTCAAAATTTTGGAAACCTACCGGGTACCTGTCAGTCCTAAAGAGCTGATATCTGGGTACCCCACAGAAATTGTATTACAGTAAACATGTACAAACCTTAACTGCTTTGTTGTAGCTTGATGAAGGTATGAACAGTATGCAAAAGTGTATTTTTTCAGTGACTGAAGTGTAAATGAAAGAGCTGCGCATTTAGTATTTACTTGTATAAATATATGAAAAAATAAAAGGAACAAACAGTTTAAGAAACTGTGAAATAAAAGAAAACAATTAGTAATGCTTCTGAAGACTAAAAAGCAATTTTAAAAAATTTAAGTTGTCACAACTAAAATTGTTTCAAATGTACCTGAACTGTTCATTGGAAGCCATAATGTTTCTTAAAATGTGGATATACAGATGAAAGTGAACGATATGCCTGCCCAGATGACATGCTTGTTACCAACTGAAATGGTTTCAAAATAGGTATGATAGCTTGGGCAAGAAACCAGTTGTCATCAGTCATTTCCCGAGTTGATGCATAACTGCAGACTGTGAGAGTCGCATCAGACAGTACTGTCCCACTGACCTAGCACAGTTCAACAAGCTGTTGCAACATGTCCAATGATGAATTCCACCTTGCAGAACAAACTATTATCTCTTTGGACACTTCCTTTGTGTCTCCAATTTTTTAATGCTGCCCTCTTTTCATGCAAAGCCTGTACTACATTTAAAGTGAGCAGCCAGTCACCTGGTGGCGCCAAGCATCTTTTCAGTGGCTCTTACTTTAAGACCGCATTGACTGTCAAATGCAGCGTATGTGAAGCAGTGCTGATCTGGCCAGTCATCCAAAAAATTCAAGGCCATGTTGATGTTTGAACCATTATCAGGCACCACTGCAGCAATTATGTGAACTGGTATTTGCCATTCATTAGTAGCATCCTCCAAGCGGAGACTGATGTTTTCACACTTGTGTTGCTCAGGCATTTCTGTTGTGTGTAAAACAGCTGATTCCAGCTGCTAGTCAGGGTTTATCATATATGCGATATTCTGTCCACATATCAGTTGTGAATGCTGTGTACTCTGAGTTCCCCAAGTGGAGTTTTAATTTTGTAGCCCCTTGCGCATAAAGTTCTTTAATCAGTGCTGTAGTTGTTGTTTGGCATTTAAGTTCATAATTGGGCTCAAAAAATTTGATCAGACTGCAGAATCCCTCACCTTCCACTATACTAATTGGCCTGCAGTTCTGTGCTATAAAAGCAGCAATTTTCGTCAATTTCCATTTCTCTTGGTTTTGATAATTTTGGCTTTAGAGGCCTCAAAAAAGATGCAATGCTTGGTGTGCTGTTGCTTTTGCTACTAGTGTTGTCCTCATCTATGTTTTGGGTTCCAATGAGATGGTGTCACATGGTACTCGTATTATCACCTTTAGCGTACGATGCAATTTCAGACAGGTTGCATTGAGCACTATTTTAATTCAGTCGCTTAGCATATGCCCCTACTTTTGATGTATTACCCATTTTTAATGTAAAAAGTAATTTAATTTAGATTGCTGCACTATCCTCTCTGAATACAGTACTGTGTAATGATTAGCTAATAATATGAAATACAAGGTGCTTACTCATGTAATTTTCTCAACCAGTGACACATTCTCTATCTTGCCAACAGAATTGTCAGAGCAATTCAAACTAACAACTGACATCAGCAAGGATAAAAAGAAATGCCACTAACTACATGCACTTACTGATGAAGGTGATCATATTTGTTGGGAATGGAGAGATCTTTGTAAACAGTTAAATCCTTCTCCTTGTTGACTCCTGCATTTCTTGTTTGAATACATTACCGAGTCATAATACCTAAGGAGAACTACCACTACCTCGCAAAACCAGCCCTCCCAGATAGTACTTTTAGCTCAAGGGAGCTAAAAGTTGTCTGCCGACCCATTGGCAGAGTGATCTCCCCTTACATATAAGACTCGGCAGCAAGGTGTAAGGATATGCCAGTTATTACTTCCGTTTGTGCCAAGAAGCATGCTCTCGTCATGAGACCTTGCAAAGCCAAAGCTACATGGAAGATATGTCACTTCAAGTTGGGAGTTTTTTTTCACTTATAAGGAAAGTATACTGCATCTATATTTCCAACTTTTTCTCTCTTTCTCTCACAACAAAGTTCTGCCTTTACAAATTAGTCACACTTTGTCGATATCAAACATTGGTTACTTGCACATGGATCCTAAGCGACTTCACAGTCCGTTTGCGCTATACTTAATTTTACGAGCAAATCGCTAGTGCTCATATAACTCCCATGTATGTGTGATTTCCTTACTAATGTGTACATATTAGCGAGTTTTTTATCCAAGGCTATCATAGCGTATGGGCACAATTTTAGTAAAGTTACTTGTGTGGGTGGTCTCTGGGCATTTTTTCCCTTCAAGCATTGCCTCGTGATGGATTGCGTCGCACCTACTGGGTATATCTCGATGACGGTGCCTTTATTCCATTCTTCGTGAAGGTTGTTTGTGTGTAATGTAGATACTGGTTCATTCTGTATTTATACAGTTCTAGTCGGCAAAGTACAGTTCAGCACTCTATGCATGGTTCATTCAGTCAAATCTTACACATGCATGTTTATATAGGCGACCCTTGAGTCATGTTTATCTGCATAACTTTATATCATGTTGGTTGAACACTTAGTCGCATGCACATGTAGCCCATGCCTTCATAATTAGGTTCGAGCTACATTATTTACATGCGTGCATGTCTTTATGCTCTGAAGAACCTCTTATACATGTATAATTCCATTCTTTTTGTGTATCAAGGTGAGTTCTTTTACCATGGTATTTTTTAGCCTTGGAACACCATGCTTCAATGATTCTACCTGTATAGGCTATCCTTGACCTCCCTACAGGTAAGCATGGTCATTAAAATCGTCTGCTAGCAATTTTTTACAGGTAACCATTATTTGTATAGCTCTGCACCTACAAACAGGTGGTATTGTCACATGGTATGTAACATAACATGCAGGCACACAGGTTTGTAAACAGGTGATCTTGTCATTATAGTTTACCTGTACACTTCCTTACCTTGTTGTTCCTCCTCTGATGCGGGAGGTCGTGGGTTTGATCCCTGGCTGAGTCTTTAAAAGACTTATAAAAATGGTACTAACAGCTGCCTCGCTTGGCACTCAGCATTAAGAGCTTAGTGTTAGGACTGGTCAGCCTGGTGTCAGGATAATGTGACTTGGTGGGACATCATGCTACACGTCTGCGGCATGACACCCCAGTGCTAGACAATAATATAAACTCCCACACTGCAGACATTGTAGTGATATGACTGAAAAATTGTTAAAGCTACATTAAATATCCAAATCACACATACACTCCTTACCTTGTTAGACATTAATTTCTGGGTCACCCTCTTAATGAATTAGCTCAGCACATACATTGCATTCAAGAACAGGTGCAGGGCTACAACTTTATCTGTTTTGCTCTATTTTGTCTTAGAACTATGGGCAAAGCACAAACAACATACAGCTCAGACCAAAGGCATCAGTAGTCTGCATGCTGATTTCTTCTGCAGTGTGAACCTTTTTGGGAGCAAGGGTCCAGCACACAAGTCACCACCACAGGCCTCATCTTTTTTGGATCTCCCCCATACCTTGCCTGTTTGGGGTCCGACATGATTCCTCCTACAGAATGGGACAGAGCTAACAAACAGCCAAGTTCCCTCTCATTCAGCAGACATACGGACAGGTTACATGGATCAAATATACCATAACCCATCCCAACTGATGATCCTAATGACATCTTCCTCACTTTGATGGCCCATTTCAGTTGTGACCGGCCTAAGCCATATACTAGGGATCACGAAGGGCCAATCATCAATATTACGGGCTCAATCAATAACAGCCCGAGTTTGCAGTACATTGAACACGACTTTTACAGACATGTGCAGGGACCAGTCTAACTCGCACCACCTCATAACACTCGTTAGACATGATACTACGAGTAGATCTTCATGCCTCAACAGATGTCACCTCACAATTTCTCTAAACTTTGCCACGAGAAGAGCCCTTTTACTCAGTGACTCTCTTGAAGTCATGGTTTCTAATTCAGGGCGTTCTACGTGTTTAGTGAGCGATAGACCGCATTACTCTTTGCCAGGTAAGTCTTAATGTGTTATGTGGACTGTAGCCCTATCCACACAACCAGATGATGTTGATTGTTCTACCAGTATCATCGATTCTGTCCTACACAAGGGTGCTGGAAGTTTCTGCCTTCTGATCTCCATTGGGGATGTGTTTCCACCCCTGGAGCTATGTCCTCTTCCAGCTCCATTATCAACATACACCAGTGCTCCAGCATCTACTGATCTTTCAACGAACAGATGGTTTTCTGAATTAGTTACATTCGCAGTCTGTGCAGAGTTGCAGACTTTCTGGTCCACCTTTATCATCAGTTTGTCGGCAGTTCTACATGTACACTCCCACCAGCTAATCATTCAGTACCCCAGCATTGACAGTGATCTCACTGCATTGAGGATAACATAGCCACACTCTGTACGCATGAATCGGATGGCCTTTGTTTACACTTCAGATTTAGTGCACAATATTGTTGACACAATTCGCTGTGGGACTTATATTTTCTCGGGTTATTTTAAAACTGATGCAACATAACTTATCTTAAAACTCCATGCAGAACACCTAAGGCATACATGGAGTCAATCTCAAGCTAAGAACACAACCTCGGTCCTCTACCACTCTGATTAACATCCTGATGGATGAGTCCGCTAAGAAGCCATCAAGAAGACGTGTTTCCCTTCCTCTGCAACCATAGCGTTGATACAGGGATAGTACAGGGATTCAGCAAAAGAACCCAAGGGTCACTCAGAGAACATGAACCTCTGAAAGCCATCCTGTTATAGCTCCACCAAGCAAATACCATGCGGATATAGCATTGAGGTGGTTCTATCGTTCATTTGACACCTTTTTCTTGGTCCCAATAGCAGACGACTCTCTATATCTTCAATCATTTTTCCATGCCCCTCAGTTCCCTCCAGGAACCCTACAGTGCATTTTGAACGATATCCATGAGGGAGACTTTGCCTTCACTCTGGGACTAAATGGCACACACCTTCATGTCTCTTCAAAGGCTCCCAGGTCATTCTTGAGAATTGCATACAACATTATATATCAATTCAGAGCACCCCATTTGAGGCTCCTAGTCGGCCGTGGGGTCTTCCCTCATCTGATGAATTGAGTAATGGCGCATACCTGGACCATTTCTATGGTGGCAACCTCAGGTTACCTGGACAACATCCTACAGCAACATCAGTGAGCTGCAGTAACCAGACATGATGGCCCTAGTTACCAATCTGGACTTCTCATTAACAAGGAAAAATCCGACCTAGTAGCATCTCAGTGATTCAATGACTGAGGTATGGACTTAAGAACACAGGCACCATACTTTGTTTCCCTCAGGATAACCCATGGTAGCACCTTTCTTTCGAGGAATTCTATCCACATGGGACTGCTGAATGTGGCATGGTCCTCGGTTGCCTTCTACTGCTTTGCTACTGTTTTTGTCTGCACGAATGGAGTCTTCAAGTTGGCCCACTGGACCATCCTCTCAACATCTGCACCCATCCGAGGCACCATCAGCGGAACTTGGAGCAGCCTAACTTGGCTGATGGTGGGTATGCATCTGTGCATCCACCCACTTGAGGTTACAGGCTGTACTGATGCAGGCACAATAGGCAGGGGAGCCCGCCCACTGTCATCATTTTGGGACACCAGTAGTGCATGATCTCCCTAGGAACAACATCTTCATATCAATAGTTCAGGAGAGGACGGCCTGTGTGAAACCTTTTCATTATGGGCAAGAATATTTAAGAGGCCAAGGGAGTTCTCATTCTGTCTGACATATCTACAGTGGTGACTTTTCTCAACAACAAGGATTATCTGTAGACTACAATGTTGGTTTATCTCAAGCAACAAGGAGGATCCCAGTCCCCAGACCTTTGCGTCATGGTAGGGGACTTTTCTCAAACAACAAGGAGGAACTCAATCCTATAATAGTGATTATTTTCAATAACAATGATCCCAGTCGCCAGACCGTTGCATCATGGTGTGCGACTTGTTGAAGTGGTGTTGTCATCAACAAGAATTTCAATTTCACCATTTCCCGGGACTCCTCAATGCACTGATCATCCCTTCATAGCGGAACAATCGACTAGTAAATAAAGAATGGTCTCTCCATCCTTTGGCTCTCACGCAGATCTGTACCAAATGGGATCAACCATTGGTAGGCTTGTTTGCGACAGAAGAGAACGCCAAACCCCATTCTTTGTCTCCGGTCCCAGACCCAACAGCTTGGGCAGTGGATGCCCTATCGTTGGATTGGACCAATCTTAACTCGTACTCCAACCACCAGTATCTCTGATTCCAAGTGAAACAACAAACAAGGAAATCAGCCTTTGACCTCATTGCATCATTCTCCGATGGGAAAAGTCATGGATCGACAAGCTCATTAATCTTGCATCAGAAACCCCTGCGGAAGATTCTGGTCTTCCCGCATCTACTTAAACAACCAACACGGCAGTTCATCCCTGCCCGGAGCTCCTGGACCTGCACATCTGGATCACATCAGACAGGTTCTCAGACACAAACAATTCTTGCAACCAGTAGTGGAGAGAATCGCTCAGGCACGAGTGCCCTCCACTCTAAAGCATATGCAGCCAAATGGCACTTTGCATCCACTGGTGTGCAATGAAAATATCTTACCTTTCCAGGCATCTATATAGCAGATAGCTAATTTCATCCTCTGGCTCTTCGAAAATAGAAAATTAGTTCCAAGTACAATCAAAGGCTATCACTCAATGATAGCATATACCTTTTGTCATCATGGGCATGAAGATATTGGACAAAACAGGGATGTATCCGATCTCCTTGCAACTTTGAGTATACATGGCCTAATATTAACCCTCTGCCTCGAGGGGAACCTATCTTGGGTATTAACCAGGCTGAACAGGAACCCTTTTGAACCAATTACATGGACATCTCTGGTGCACCTTTCCTACATGCCTGCTTCCTCACGGCTTTAGTAACGGCAGGAACAATTAGTGAAATACATGCTCTGTCCTCAGACCCCAATTACCTGCAGTTTTGACAAGATGGGTCAGTCTTTCTTATGCTGCCATCCTCTTTCATCACCAAGAACCATTGTCCTTCCATGGGTAACCAGTCTTTTCTCATGAAATCTGTCTCATCTGGACACTTCAGCTGAAGTCCACTTACAAGACCTTGCCAGATCTTTGAAGTGGTAGGTTAATCAAATGGAGCTGGTGCATAGAGGGAGATCACACCTTTTTCTATCTCTTAAATCAGGTCAAGATGATATATCAGCTCAGAATATCTCATCCTGGATGGTGCAATGAACATTTTTTATGCATTTCGGCTCATGAGGTTATGGCAGTTGCCACCAGCCTAGCATTTGAATAGAACTGTTCTCTAATCATCATCATTCAGGCTGTGGGATGGAGATCAGAGTCCACATTTATAGCCTTTATCTCTGAGATTTGTCATCCCAAAGGGCCCAATTCCTGTGGGATGGAGATCAGAGTCCACATTTTCTACCTTTTATCTCCAAGATTTGCCATCCCAAAGGGCACAGTTCGATCAGGTAGGACTTATACATACAGCTCAACAGGTCACATTTCCAGGTCGATAGACAGCTTCTTAATACGTGGCTTCACGACTTCGCTGGAAAATTTTTCCCTTTTGAAGCTGCGCTCCGACAGATGGTGTCTCCTCCATTTGGGCTACTTAGAAGCTGTCTTTCATACCTTAGGGGATTGGAGATTTTATCTCCAGGGTAAGAGGATGAACCTCCCTCCACCTCTTACTTGTTCTCCTAAGGTATTATGATTGGGTAATGTATTCGAAGAAGAAACCAATATTTTATAGTAAAATGTTTCTATGAAAATACATACCCAATCATAATACACATACACCCTCCCAGCCCCTTCAGTTACGGGGGCGCTCACCAGTTATTATGTACTTTGAGAGAGTGACGTATGTAAGGTGAAGTTGTTTGCATTTAAAACATGCACTGTGGAGAGAATGTTGGCATACCTCTATGCTACTTTGATGTAATGTGGCTGACATTTCTTTGGACATTGTACTTTTGGAAATTGTAAATGATCGTAGCACACTGCTAACTAAAATGACTGCTCCCTTGTGCTCCAAAAATCAGCCTGTATTTGTCTAAAGTACACTATCCTTAGCAGCGAGTAAAATAGGGAAAATGAATTTTGCCAGACTAGACAATACCAGCTTCTGATAGTGCAGTGAATGAATTAACAAATTCATAAAATGGATAAAAATTATCGGCCCTTTTTTTCTACAATTTACCTCTGAAGTTCAGGAAGTGAAAATGACCAAGTGGAGCTAGCAGTTTTTTGAAAGGTGCACATCTGGAGTAAGGCCAAGCTGTATACTCTATAATCCATATTACACCCATCAATCATACACAAAAATAAAGGGAAAGGTTCTTTGAACAATACCTAAGATATGCAAGGTCGTTATTAAATAGCCAGTATAACCAGTGAGGGAACCCGGGGAAATTCTTTTTCTTTAAAATTCTAACCCTATGCAAAATACAAAACTGTAGAATGCCACCTACATCCATAGCGAGCATGCCTTCTGCTCCAGTAATAAATAACTTATCCTTATGCCTTGCTGCCAGGTCTTCTATGTAAGGGGAGATCACTCTGCCCCACCGCCAATGGGTCAGCAGACAACATTTAGCTCCCTTGGGCTTAAAGTCATATCTGGGAGGGATGGAATTGTGAGGCAGTGGTAGTTCTCCTAAGGTATTATGATTGGGTAAATATTTTTGAAGAATTATTTTACTATAAAAAATTGTTTTTTTCATACATGAGATCATCCCTGAAATGATAAGTAACTTTTTTTATACATTTTTTTTGTACTTGGAAGAAACAAACTTTTTTTTACTTACTGACTTCTTGGTAAGAAAGTATTGACTTATAGGTGGGCTGGTATGATTGCTTGTCGATCTGAAATTAGGCTGGGTTTTTTTCTCACATGAATTAAATGGGTACTCTGTGGCTCATTTTATTACTGAGGTAATTATTAATGGGCGGGTACCTGATTAACTGGGTACCTGTTGGCATCTTTAGGTGGTATACTATTGGCTTGAGGGACTACTCTGTCATGTGCCTCATTATAAGGTAGTCTCACTCTAAGGTGGTATACTACTGGCTCCTATGTACAGTAATATATTGAGGGAGTACGTAGTCATGCACTTCATTATAATGCAGTTTTACTGTAAGGTGGTATACCATTGGCTCCTATGTACAGTAATATTGTGAGGAAATTCTCTATCATGTACCTCATTATAAGGCAATCTTGCTGTAAGGTGGTGTACTATAATGCTCCCATGGAAAACATTATAATGAAGAAGCATGGTATCATGTATTTCAGTATAAGGCAACATCGCTGTCAAGTGGAATACTCTATGACTCCCATGGACAGTGTTATAATTAAGGAGTACTATGTCATATACTTCATTATAAGGCAGTCTCACTATGAAGTGGAATACTTTGTCTACCATAGACAACACAATAATGAGGGAATACTGTACTGGCCTAGTTGCAACTCACTTATGTGATCAGTCTGCAAAGAGTATTCTTTCATTGTATTATTGTGGATTTTTTCATTTACTCTGAGACTTGCTGATGTGATGAATCATTTGGATACTCAACTATTGTTGCAAAATAATACTGACCTAGTAATTTGATTATTTCATTGTCTTGTCAAAATAATGAATAGATTTGTCATTTTCTAAAATTGTGATAATAAACATACGCGAGACTGTTTTACCAAAACATTTTTAATTCTAGTGGTTATAGACAAAATCTTATGGAATGGTCTGTTCTTTATCAGTTAGCACAAGTTTGTTATCGCTATTTCTCCTAAACTGCTAAACTATTTGGTGGATTGTTATGGATCTTTACAATCGCATTTATTGAATGGTCTAGTTGGTCTCAGTGAAAATGATGCTGATCTGATGTCCAATATGGCCACGAGCAGTTTACAAAGTGAATGAAATAGTCCACTGTTGTACAATGAAATGCTTTCTTTGCAGACTGGTATGTAGCTGTTTATATGGAATGACAGACTTGTGAAGACAATGTTTTTCATTTTTAGCAGTATTTTTTATTAAACATAGCATTTGTTGTTGCACATGGCTCAACTTGATGGCATCAAGTGTCAAAACAGTAATGATTCAGCCCCGAAATCATTTTAAGTCTGATGTTTGGAGGGATTTTGGTTTCTTGAAAGATAAGACAAAAGTTGTCTGTTGAAAGTGTGATGATATATTTATCTATCATTTTTGGGGTGTTGGTGGTTTTCAACAGTGCTGTACCACAACTTTCCCATCCAGTTACCTATATCTCTTATGGATTCAGAGTAAGTAATTAACGCATAATAAGGTATTATACCTATAAAACAGATTAAAATGTGGCTTATAAATTACATTATACTATTGTGATATATACCATGATACTTGGTGACTTTTGTGAATGTATTGTGACAAGTATTTGCCAGCAATACCCAACACTAATATATAGAGGGCTTCTCAGTAGTGGTAATGCAACAAAAATTTCATTTCACCTTAAACGGCATCATTCGGTACTACATAGGTTGTTTGTACCCCCCCCCCCCAGCTTATACTCTGGCTTAGAAATTGCATGATACTTCCATGATATATATCATGATATGTATTGTGATATGTTCTTGCCTGCAGTGCTCAGACACTACTGGCTGTAATGAGTTTGAACATAAACAAGGAGATTAATTAAAAAAAGTAGCCACCAAAATTGGTACTCCATGAAAAAAGTGAATTCACATTATAGTACATTGTTTAATTTTACAGCATCTGCAACAGCAGGAAGGGCGTCAAGTATTTCTAAGAAAGGAGGGAGGCAGACCAGAAAATAAAAGCAAAAATCGATACAAGAATATATTGCCATGTGAGTATTATCCAAAGTCAAAGTAGGTTGTAACAAATTTCTTCTCCAAATACGTTACCCAATCATAATACCATAGCAGAATTACATTTACCTTGCAAATTCAGGGCTGGATTAGTGAGGTTGTAGTAGTTCTTCGAAGGTGTTGTGATGGGGTAAGTATTATCAAATTTTACTAGTAAAAATGGTTTCTTGCATTTTCCTTGGCTTTTAATAAATTATCCTTTCGTGTTCTAGTCATATAATATATATAAAGGTTGAGAGAAATAGATTTGGAGATCTGTGAAAGCAGTTTTTAAGTGCACTTCTATTTATGTAAAAAAAGCAGAATCATTTCATTGATTTCCACTGATGATATCTGTAGCCATGTGGAGAATATCATGACAACTCCTGAATGGATGGTCATATCAACATGATGTTTTTAACTTCTTATGAAGTGTAGTTGTTCCTAATGAAATTGGTACAAATCCAGTCTCCTGTATTGCCATGGCAGCATCTTGAAAATCTTGCTGTTGTTACTCCTGCTAGAATTATGGTTAATTTTTTTATTTGGGTTTTCACCAAAAGACTTCCTGTGATATCTAGTTAGGTACTAATGAAAATGGTGCCAATCTGACATCCAATATGGCTGCCATGTCAGTCATATCTTGTTTGTATTCCTCCAAAACAGAAAGTCTTATCAGCACAAGGTTTTCAAATGAAGACTGGTTAGTCCTAAATGAAAATAGTACAGATCTGACTGCCAGTCGAGAATGTCTGCCAGGACAGTCGTCTTGAATCTATTGTTATTGCTGCTCCTAAATGGATGGTCATATCTACATGATGTTTTCACCAAAACTACTTCCAGTTGGTCCTAAATGAAAATGGTGCCAAAATTAGATAGATTATGGCCACTGCAGTGGCCATCTTTAAATTGATGTTACATCTGATTCAGGTAATGTCGATCATATATTATTTATCAAAAATGTCAGATGGTTTCAGTCCACACCAGTTAAAAAGGAAGAAACAGTTGTATCTTGGATTCCTGGAAAATCTTTTTGGCTATTAGAGAAATAGGGAATTTTGTTATTAAATTATTATTGTAACTTTACTTTAACGCTTTACCTCATACAAGTGCCTTTGGATGCCTCTATTCCATTTGAATGTAAGAGCCTTTGGACGCCTCTACTCGATTTGCATATAAGCGCCTTTTGACGCCTCTACACCATTCTCATCGAAGCGCCTTTTGACACCTGCTGTAAACATCAGCCATTTTGAGCGGGTTTTCGTAGCACCACCTTTGGGGAAAACACCCTATTAGATACTACATTCATTGGTGTGAATGACCATTACGTCAGATCACATGGTCACTGTTTATGCTCTGGTCAAAATCTGCTATTTAAAGTAACTGTGTCGTATTCTCCACTCTCAAGTTTTCACGATTAGAATCACAACTATGAAAGCTTCAATAACTAAGGCAAAGGCTCAGATACTGATGTAGGAAGCCATTGGTTTTTATAAATTATCAAATTCAGCTGATTTAGTGATATAGACGCAGACAAAGAACTTATAAATTTCGAATATGAGAAATGGCAGCTATGTTTGGTCACGCGGCTTCACTTTCTTGATGGTGAACGAGTTCTCTCAAGATTTTAAAGAACATAAAACATTCTTCTGTGAAAAATAGTTATACAGTTACAATTTTTCTCTAAATCTTTCCATACGTAGTGTATTTGAACCAAAAACGTAAAATGGTTGAAATTGCTGTTAAACATAACATACACTTCACTGCTTAACAGGCCTATGCGTATGGAGTAGAACTAGCAATAGGTGTTCTATTTATAGCGCACTGCACTGGGTAACTTTGCTACATGCGTATCGAAGGGCTAAAAAACCATACACTTTATGAGGTAAAGGGTTAATATGATAGAGAAGAATGTTCCTGTTGGTTGTTTTATGCTTTTATGCTCAGTCATAGTGGCTGACATTTCATATGTCCAGATCACTTTGGTCTGGATTTGTTTTCTGAATGATAATTAATATTTACAGTGGCTGCTGGAGACTCTTAAGAGCTTTGTTAGATGCAAGCTTTATAATGGTTGGTTATCCTGACAATACTAGGCATGCCAAATTTGTGCTCCCTACTCCCTATAATCAAGCTAATTTTTCCTGTTGTAACAAGTGATTCTTTTAGCACCATTGTACATTGACTAGAAAAGCTTATGGGTTGGCTTTTTGTAAGTAGTCTATCTATCCATTAGCATAAGCTTGTTATAGGCGCTCCTCCAAAACTTCTTGGAGGAGTGCCGTAAAGTTATACACATGAATTCATCGCAAGGTCACCTTAATGAGAATTATGCTAGTCGGATATCCAGTATGGCTGTCACAGTGGTCATTTTCAAAGTCTTGTTATCACTACTACTCCTGATGGTCATATCAACTTGAGATTGTTACCAAAAGACTTCTTGTGATGTTTAGTTGGTCCTAAATGATAGAATGGTGCCAATCTGACATCCAATATGGGTCCATGATAGCCATCTTTAGAATCTTGTTATCACTACTTCTAAATGAATGGTCATATCAATATGTAGTTTTCAGCAAAAGGTTCCTTATGATGTCTAGTTTGTTTTTAATATGGTACTGTGCATGTGGCCATATTAAAAATATTATTGTGACTTCTCCTAAATAGAGGTCATATTGACATGGGTGTTCACCAAAAAGTTTGTTGTGATATCGAGTTGATCCCATGTGATATCGAGTTGATTCCAAACGAAAATGATGCTTGTCTTGCATCTAATATGACCACAATGTTGACTGCTTTGTCTCTTAAATGGAAGGTCATATCAGCATAGAGTTTTCACCAGTTTTGATGTCTAGTTGATTTTAAATATAATGGTGCCAATCTTGCATTTAAAATGGCTGTTACAGCAGCAACATATTTGTATTGCTCAAGAATATCTAAACCTTGAAAAAAATTTTGCATTGCTCAAGAATATCCAAACCTTGAAGATATTTGTATCGCTAAAGAATATCCAAGCTGATTTCCACTCGTGGCAGTTGTATTGTAAAGAAAAATGTTTAGCTTGGATTCCTAGACATTGTTTATAGTCAGTAGCATTTGGTGTCTATGAGGGACTCTTGTTTAAGTTAGCCAGAAGAAAACAATGGAATCACATCATCAGTTTTGTTTTTAGTAACTTCATTTTAACTTAGAAAACTTCTTTTTATATTTACTGTATTAGTAAGTACCTGGCAGTTGAGTATGCGCGAATAATGATCATACACAGTTCACAATTTGCAAATATTTACCTGCACACTCAGCATTATACTTTGAATCCTTTGGGTTCATCTGTCTCTCATGTTCAACAAATGTTTATACACAGCAAATTGTTAATGATCTCTATTTGCTTATAAAGAGACAGAAATGCTGCTTTAGATGATTCAGGATTTTTATGTGGAAGCTTTATTGTTGTTGTTGTTGTTGTTGTTGGGTTTAACGCCATTTTTCAGCACACGATAGGCTATACATGGCGGCCAGTATTAATGGTGGAGGAAGAAACCGGGAAATCCCCGGAAAGAACCACCGACCCACGAGAAGCTACTGGCAAGCTTTCTCACATATCCACATTCGCCGAATCCTAGACTTGAACCCACGCAGACAGAGGTGAGATGGCAGTGATCCGTAACGGAGAGCACTTTAGACCACTCGGCCACTCGGGGCCCCACTTTAATTGTAGTGGCAGTGCACTTTCTATGCGCCATTGAAGTTTCCAGTTTGATTCTAAGAATCAGAATATGCAAGAAAAATATTGCAGTATTACACTTTTATGTAGATGTTGAAGTCAATTGAGAAGATAAAAAGTCGGTTTTCTTTTTACAGTTGATCACAGTCGAGTTGTGCTTCGGGATGGGGATCCCAATGTTGTGGGTTCAGATTACATCAATGCCAATATCATCACAGTAAGTATTTCTACAGCTCACACAAAAGCCTAAAAGTTTGGTACTAAGCTGAAATTTATATCAAAATAGTGTTATTCCAGTCAGTGAACACTTTGTGTAATTCCAGTGAATGATTTAGATAGTTATTCTTCTTAGATCATATCAGAAAAAACTAAGATTAATTCCACTGATGGAACAAAAGTAGGAATTTATAATTTTTGTTAACTTCATACATATGTGAAGAGTTAAAACATAATAAGATGACTGGGATGTTTGTTAAATTTTCTTCTAGAACTTTCCAAGGTCAGAAGGTCAAGGCAACATGTTTACAAATTACCATTATCATAACTTAGTCTACAATCATGGACAGACATTAGCTATCTAAACACAAAGATGTTGTTTACAAAAGATTATTAGCTTAAACTTCAATCTACAATCATTTATTAGCTTAAACTTCAATCTACAATCATGGATAAAAGTTAAGCACACAATATAGATACATAATAATTACACTATGAATAAAGTTATGAATAGTATTACAGTATGAATAAAGTTTGGGACAATATTGCAGTATGCCTAATATTTGGGACAGCATTATGGTATTCCTAATTTTTGTGACAGTATTTTGGTGTGCCTAATGTTTGGGACAATATTATTTACATGCCTAATGTTTGGGACAGTATTTTGGTGTGCCTAATTATTGAGGACAGTGTTATGATATGTCTACATTTTGGGACAGCATTACAATATGCCTAAAGTGTGTTACTGATATGCTGATATTTGTGTTTCACCTGTTAAATACTGTTCACAGGCAGAACACTGCATTCTATAGAACCGTTGTTCATTTTTCATGATAGTATTGTAAAAAGATGTGTTTTCATTGTAACAGTTTCAAAACTGAGAATGTTATGTGTGCACTCATGGAAATGATCAAGAATTGTAAAATGTAAACCAGTATTTCTATATTGAAATAGACCTCTCTCTGCATTTCATAATTTGTGCAAAGACAATTAAATGGGATTTTATTGTTCCAGAAGTTTCTTCACTTGAAATATTGGATAAAAGTTCACGTTTTCAAACATATTTTTATTCTAAAAAGGCAGAAGATGATAACATAGAACCAAAGAAGTGTTACATAGCAACACAGGGCCCTCTCCTAGCAACCGTAAATGACTTCTGGAGAATGATGTGGCAGGAAAACTGCAGGGTCATTGTCATGACAACAAAAGAGGTGGAAAGGGGCAAGGTATACCTTTTTTTTCTCCATTTTTCAAAGCACATTATTGATATATGATAAAACATATATTTTTAAAACTTTTGTACATTACTTGGTTGCACATTGTAAAGAGATCTTCACAAAGGTGTGTACAGTATATTTTCAGCTCTTTGGTAGATTATCAAACTTCTTGCTTAATTGATTTCATGGTGTAAACAAAGCAGAAAAAAAAGAAAAGAAATGAAGAAAAAGGTATTAAAAACAAGAAAGTATTATAAAAGAACCAAAAAGAAAAGGTCTTTTTTCATGAATTCAAAAAGAGGTGTTTGTTTTCATGAAATTGACTTGTACTAACAATTTATTCCCGGTCTTTTAGCACTACTGATCATAAACCAGAAGAGCTAAGGGGATGTTATGTTGTGCACCATCTGATATTGATCTATCTTTTAGCTCATCTTTGCTATTGTTACTTCTCCTAAACTACTTGGAGAATTGCCATGAAATTTTACATAGACATTCATCCCAAGCTTAGCTGGTCATAAATCAAAATGGTGCTGTGCAGATATAAGGTATAGCCACCACAGCAGCCATCTTGAAGTCTTGTTATTGCGGCTCCTCCAGAATGCAATGCTATATCATCATGAAATTTTCACTAGAAGATTTATTGTGACGTCTACCTGGTCTTAAATAAAAACTGCCTTTAAATGTTTAATATGTCTGCCAGAGCTGCCATCTTAAAAATCTTAACTGCTACTCCTCCTGGATGGAAAGTCTTATTGACATTGTGTTTTCATCAGAAAAATGTTTAATGATGTCATGTTAGCAATGTCAATTTGGTACTAAATGAAAATGGTGCTGATATGATATCCGATATGGCCACTATAGCAGTCATCTTGAAAATCTTGTTATTGTTTTGCCCTCTAAATGGAAAGATCTATCAGCATTGGATTTGCAGAAGAAGACCGGTTATGACAGGCATGTGCAACTTCCTCCATTGTCAACTGTTGAATGGACCCATATGACTTGAAAATGTTACTCGATAAAATCTAGTTGTGGGCCAGATGTGGCTTCTGGGCCATAGTTTAGACATGCTTAAATTATGATACCTTGTTGGTCCGGAATGAAAATTGTGCTAATCTGACCTCAACTATGGCTACCATGGCAGCAATCTTGAAAATCTCATCACTTTGCCTCTAAAATTGAAAGTCATATCGGCAAGCAGTTTTCAACAGAAGACTTCCACTATTTACTGCTGCACTTTTAGAAGAATTCCACCACTTATTGCTGCACTTTCAGAAATCATGGGTTCTCAAAAGTAAATGCCATGCAGGTTATTGTGGTAAAATTGGATATAGCAGAATAATTAAGATTGCACATGGTATTATGGGCTTTCAAAATTTACAGTAGATTCAGATTTGTACATTGACTATCTGTATCTTCATTTAAAGAATAATTACTATAAATTACACAATTTTAGCAAGGATAAAATTTTATTAAAAGTGATGAATGAACTAATTTTTGGAAACTTTATTCCTGTAAAAATTTCTTATTTAAAAAAAAGAAAGAACTAGTACTGAGTGTCCATATTAACTGTTCTTGAATCATTATTAGATATCAAAAGTTTTATAAGTGCTGTGTTATGCTAACAAATGAGTAGATGATTGTGTTGTTTCTAAGAAATGCTGCACTTGGTGTTTTGTTGCAATTATTTGAACATCCATCACCACCGACAGCTATTGATTTTATCCGCTGTTCAATAATCCTCATGTATTGGAATAAAGATATCACATTTCATTTGCATTCACACTATATTGCATGTGAACATACATCACTATATTGTTTAGACAGCTGTTATGACTCTGGGCCTTAAACTAAGTAACGGAAAGAAGTGAAACCAACAATTTAAGTAGAATCAACGAGTTATTTATTTTCTTAGTTACAAAGTGTAAATTTAAGAAACACAGAATTCCAAAAAATTTTAAGTGTCCTAACTCAAAAGTCCAAAAATATAGAATGTTCAAATGAAGTCCAGTAGTCTTGGATAGCCTAACTTTCTACACTGATGTAATCCAGAATGTCTCTGGATAAATTCTAAATAACCTGAAAGTAGTGTTTTAGTGTTTTAGTCCAAAAGTCAATGAGCAGTTTGTAATCCAATGAATAACTGAACTAATTCCTGAACTAAGTCCTCAAGAATTATATCTGAACACAACTAAAATCTGTGTCAAAAGATTGAAAACAGGAATGAGCACATTGTTTTTGAAACCTTTATTTATATACAAACTGTCACCTGACATCAGAAGCAACAGAATTCCCTAGATGTGCATCATTTCCAGTGAACATTCCATCAAATTGTCAACAAGTTCTCTTACAGAACATTCTTAGTTCATAAACAAGGTTGGGTCTTGAACTGAAATGTTAGTAACATGTTTACAAATGCTAAAATTATTTGAAAAAACTTGACCTCCAGAAAAGATACTTGATGTGGTTCATTTTTTGCTTGATAAATAATTGATTAATATGGTAACAATTAGTTTTGCATTATCTCTTGTTAACCACATTGATATGTCATTAACACTGTAAAACTATCAGTTGTACCATATTTCATGTATTTGTTCGTACCCTTTAATTTTTCGTACTCAATCCAGTTATCAAAATAATAATTATTTAAATGTGTCATAATTTTTCGTACATATCACTTTGTATTATTTGAAAAATTCATTAAATTATCGGACATAAAATTTCCACTAAGAAGATTTACGTTTGCGAAAAAGATCAAAAAAAAAAATACCGTATTCCCATTTTGTTTTTACAAAAAGTAATGATTAATTGTTGGTGAGAAAATATAATGATTGATGCATAAGCATGGATGCCCGCAGCATAGGTCAAGAGGGGTCACGTGACCCCCCTGGAAATAATACTAACTCTCCCGGCCGTGACTAACTGACCCCCCCCCTTTTTGCAAAAGATCCTGTAGGCGTCCATGTGCATAAACTCTTATTGTCATTACAATATCTACTGGTGTTTATTAACAAATGAACAAAGGACTCCACAGACCATACCTTTAAATATTATCGTTAATTAGTTCTCCTTATTAAGTCTGTCACCGTAATAAAACATCACATGCATTTTAAAACGAGTTTGGAACCCCATTGAAGTTGTCTTATCCAACAAAAATTACATCTCAGTACATGCTAAAGTGAAGACCACAGACCATTGGTCAACTAGTCTTATTGTTTCATTAGTCATACAAACATAAAATATAAAAACCTTGTCATTTTCCATTGTAAATTTGAAAGTCACGGACACCGTTAAATCGATTCGTATATATATATATATACATATACTATCTTTTAAGTGCTTGTTCTGTTTTGACTTGGATATAATTAACATTTTATTGCAAATCTATTCTATGATATACCCCACTATTACCTTTATTGGCGAGTTCGAATAACAAATATTGCATATGATCGCTTGTCCTTATAACATCTGCTATATGGATAACGGCTTCAATAGTACATTGACAGACTTTTATTTCCCTAAAGAGCCTCGTTTCCCTACTGGCAGCCTCGCTGATTTGACCTCTTCAGTCGATTCTTGCCCTCAATCTGGTTTCAACTGGAATAACCAAAGCCCTAAGCATGTTTAATTACCGTGTAAATAACACTGTGTAGCCATGTGGTTGTTGTGACAATGTACATTGTAATTTAAACAAAAATTAACTGTTGATTTAGTGGTGTTTATTCCTAATGGAATATAGTAGGGTCGTAATACACGAGGATTATCCCACTCATCAGGTAACTGAAAATAGTCTTTTTTCTCTTCACAAAAGCTAGAAATAAAAACTACACTGAATAAATACGGTCTTGTACACTGAAAAAATTTTGTTTGATCTCTCTGGCACACACACACACACACACACGTGTGCACTCACACGCATTAACTTAAACGTTGATTTCAGGTTCTTTTTTTTTTGTTGCAGTTTGATAATGAGATTATTGTTGCGGTAAAAGTTCAACTTGCACTTAATTTCTTGACAATGTGGGGTCATATCGTTGCGTACAATTTACCAATAAATAATACCCATAACTTATACATGTTCAAACCATCTTGATCATTTTGCCAATATTACACAACATAACAGCTACATGTGTTCTAAATGCAGACAAGCTTGCACACTGAGACATAATCCTCTCTCTCTCTCTCTCTCTCTGTCTCTGTCGTTCACTAATAACAACAGTACTTTTGATTTATTGTAATTAGATTCTTGAATTGAGAGCAGATTGAGACAGAAAATATACGTTTACTTTGTACGTTTGTACTGTTAGGTTGCTGAGTAGTGTGTGTACCGTAGAACTTGTTTTGGTACGATCCCTTTATTTTTCGTACACGCTCAGTACCACCAAATGATAATTATTTATTTTAAATATAATTTTTCGTACACTGAAATTAATAATTATTTTTTCGTGTACGAAAAATTACATAAAATACGGTACTTCTTTTTCATGTGTTTGTACACTAACTGGTTGTTCATTTAATGTTAATTTTGACTACTTGCCAGTACTATTAGTAAGAAAGTAGCAACTGTAAAGCCAGAATTGTTGGCTTATACTTGTTTTTGATGATACAATTCTCATGTCTTTATCCAGATTAAAGCTGTGCGTTACTGGCCAAGTCCTGAAGATCCCAGTGATACTGAGGAAAAGCGTATGCCGGTGTACAAAGCAACCCTTGTTGTCAGATATAAATTACAGAAAAAAGAAAAGGACTACATTATACGAGAGCTTGAGCTCTGTCGAGAATCAGATGATGGCAAGGTTAGAAGCTGTTGTTTATTATTCAAATACATTACCCAATAAAAATACCTTTGGAGATCTACTACTAACTCGTAAATCCAGCCCTCCTAGGCTAAAGCTTTTCAGCTACAAAGCTAAAGGTTATCCCCACCTAGGTGGTTGTTCAAGTGATTCCCCCTTGATACACAGGATTGGTACCAAACTCCCATGAAATCTTACAGTTATTATTTCCACTTGTGCTGAGTAACATACATTTTACAGACCGAGAGGCCTTGCAGTACACATACAAGTATTGTGGATGTTTTATAACTTAAAGCTGTTGGACAAGTGTTCTCTTTGAAGGGAAGTATACTCCATCTATAAAGTTTCAACTTTTCTTTCTTTCTTCGACAGTAGAGTTCTGTCATTTTAGTACTGTCACTTTACCATCCTCACACACTTATGTGCCTTGGAACCAATCTGCATGGGTCACTAGTACATCCCCTCACATTCCTACAGCTGTATTTAAATAGGTACAGGTTTGGGGTGTGAGATAGAAAACTTATATAATATTGCTGTATAATTTCCGCTACAGTCGGATACGTTCTTCGCTAATCTAGTCTTAGTGTCCACTTTGAAGTTATATACTTGATGCTTTACAGCTTTTACTTGTATAGGCTGCCATTGGGCATTTCCTTGAGGTAACTGTGTCTTACAATTGATATTATAGCATCCATTTCATAAATATTAATAGGGATGCTTCAGTGCTTTTTTATGTGCATTTATTATGTTTACTGTAGAAAATTCAATAATATTGCTGACAGTTTCTGCCATAGTCTTATATGTACGGGTAAGTTTTCTATACATAGTTCTGGCATAGGTTCACTTCGTTGTTACTGTAAACTATGCTGAGGTGATTTTACCTGTATGGGCAGTCAATTGGCCTTTCCTACAGGTAATTCTTATTAGAATGGATATTTTAGCATCCACCTTGTAAGTAATAATAGCAATGCTCCAATATGCAACCAGTATTGGCTGCCATGTACACCCTTTTGCAGGTAAATAGTGTATAGCTCTGATTTAGCAGGCTAAACCATATATATATAGGCTATATTGACTGCTATATAGGCTATATTGACTGCTATATAGGCTATATTGACTGCTATATAGGCTATATTGACTGCTTTATTTATCTACAGATTTAGACCATCAGTATGACCAATTGTAAGCTTTGGAAACATGGGAGTGACAATCACTCTACAACTCTAGCTTGCTTCAGTTGGCAATCAATGAATACATGTCAGACTTGCACATTGAAGATTAAAAGTGAGAGTATGTCATTACTGGAGATACTAAAGGGGAAGGTGCAGAAGCATACATTGGGGGATGAGGATGTCATCAGTATGCATGATGATGTCATGGCTGTAAATGACTTTTCGACAGTTATCGCACTCCACATGGTTTATTAGCCACAAAGCGATCCAAGCTATCATGGTCAGCAACAGCTTGGACTCCTCCCTCACTGCAGCATCATGATAAAACTATCTTGGCATAACCAGTAGGCCATTTACCGCATGGGTTTAACAGCCATTTGCCTTTATTATCTGCTATTGAGCAAGATTGAGATCAAAACAAACCACCTCAGTTACCTTTTCACACTTCAGAGGTATCTACCAGCTATCCCTTACCACACCCAATCTTAATAAACTGGATGACATCACTTCAACTACATGGCTAAATTTCTACCACAACCAGATTCGGCTTATGGCTCTGATCACAATACATCTATACCGCAGTTGATTGTCCATTGTCAGGATCTGAAGAATGATCTATGTCCAGTTTGCCAGACCCATGTCATAGAGGCACTCATGGATCAGTGTAACTTGCATAGTGCTACAAAGCACTCTCAGCAAAAAATACCCAGATTAGTGCCTCAGCACCTAGAGTATGTTGCTTCACTTTGTTCTCAAGGTTTGACACTCAAAGAGACCCAACATTTATTGACCGGTTTGGAAGTCACTGTATCTCACCACCACAGTTGATAGTACAAGCCAAGATGGAAGGCTTTTATAATCTACATTGGACTGAAATTGAGATTAAAACAAGCCTACCCCGATACTATTTCGCACATCATCTTTTGAACCATTTTCATGGATCAAATATCTTCTGATCTGTCTCAATAAGGGTACAGTGTCATTCCGAATAACATTGCACAGTTCCGTCAAAACTGGACTCTGTCATATGTCTCAGATCGCAATAAATGACTACAGTTGATCTTGCCATTTATGCCAGAAAACGGAAGATCTTTGTTCAGTTGGCCTAATCCACACCACAGGGCATGCTCATGGACCAGCCACAGGGTCACTACATGCACCCAGTGGCCTGTTTAGTGCTGCATCTCTCAACCCGAGAATCCTTCACCTATGGGGTTTACTCAAGGTGTGAGAAGACATCATTGCCCTAGGTTGCTTATTGATGGGGCCATTACAATGAGACTATTGTCTCAATGTCAGCCAAAACTTTGGTCCTTGGAACAACTAATGCATATGAGGGCCCATCTTGGGTAATGGGACAGCCTCACTTTGCTTTTGTCAGGTGGGTCCCTGGTAGGTGCAGTCTACAAGTTAACAATTTGTACAAATGCAAGCATAGTGGGCTGGGTTGCATATCTCCTTCCCTCATTCTTGAGGGCTAGTATATTATTAACTCACTCAGGATCGACTATTGGATATTAATATCATAGAAATGAAAGCCATGGAAAGGGCATTCTCTTTTGTTCAAAAACTCCGGTGTGGTAGATTATCTTAGAAGGCAAGGGAGAATGAAGTCCCCAGACCTTTGTGTTCTTTGGGAACTTCTAAGCTGAAGTCATATATGACAAGTCCATGGACAGATTCATCATATTTCAGGTTGCCTATAAGTATTAACAGACTCGCTTTCCCAGAAGAATCAACAAACACAAGCAGAATGGTTGCATCAATCCTCGGTTTTCACTTGCATATGTGCCACAGGGATTGACAACTGGCAGATCTGTTGGTGACAAGGGGAATTCAAAACTCATAACCTTTGTCTGACCAGCCCCATATCCAAAGGCCTGGGTAGATGACACTCTTTCCATAGATTTGAAGATATTGAATGCATATGCTCACCCTCCAACACACCTGTTTCTGAACATGATACAGAAAGCAAAGAATCTTAGTGTTGCCTCATCCTGGTTGCTCTACTCGAGGAGGAAACAATTGTGGATCAGCGACCTAATCAATCTTGCTTTGGAAATCCACAGGAAAATAAAGATCTTTCCTCATCAGATTAAGCAAGCATGATGGCAGGCACTCCATCCCATTCCAGAGTTGATAAACCTACACATCTAGATTATACTAAAGAAACCCTCAAGACCAAACAGTTCTGTCATTTAGTGGTGGAGAGAACCACTCAAGTGAGACGGTCTTCTTCTTTAAAAATTTATGAGAGATATGGAAAATCTTTGCAAAATGTTGTGAGGATGAACTCATTGCACTGCAGAATGCACCAATACCTCAATTAGCCAACTTCCTACTATGGCTCTTTGGGAAGAAACTGTTAGTGCCTCAATCAAAGGCTACTGTTCAATGATTTCCAATACACTCTGTCATCATGGAAGAGAGGATGTTGGACAGTACAAAGATCTATTCAGTCTGTTGTCAAATTTTAAATTCATATGTACAAAAGTTTTGTATCTGTGCTCAAAGTGGAATCTTTGATGATTGCTGATCTGACTTTTAGGACACTTTTTGAACCACTCTCAAATTGACTCACTTCTCATATAAGACGTGCTTACTACTCCTACTAGTGGCGGCAGGCAGAATCAGTGAAATGAATGATCTATCAGTTGACATGAACTAATTGTAATTCTGACAAGATGGGTCAGCATCAATCATGACAGCACTGCTTTCATTGCAAGAACAAGCTCCCATTCATGGGGAATCTGACCTTTGTAGTGAAATCCCACTCTGCTCTGGACACTTCAGTTCCAGTTGTCTACTGGTCCCAATGTGAGCTCTAAGGTTATACTTGAAAAGTAATGGGACATTGCACTGAAGGAGATCCCGCCTCTTTTTACCCCACAAAATGCGGACTAAGGTGAGATGACAGTGATAGTAAAGGTGATCGCTTTTAACCACTTGGTCACCCAGGATTCTGGTAGTAGTAGTTCTCTTAAGGTATTATGACTGGAAAGTATAATGAAAGAAAAATATTTTACTTGAAACAATTGCTTTCTGAGGTTTTTCTTTATTACATTGTGTTTATATTTGTCATATCATCATCATTTAATATAGAAATGTATCACATAATGATAGCTTTTAGCAGCATCATACAGCAGTTGGTAAGTAATGCAAAATCTTTATGATCATTTCAGACTTGTTTTCTAAGATATGGAAAGTTATGAAACCCATCGAATATTGCAGTATGCCACTTCTTGCAAACAGCTGTTTATAATGTAATGTTATTTAACTTGTTTAGTAAGTCATATATCATGAGCATTATGTAATTTTAGCTGTTTTATCTCCTTTAAGATCAGTTCTGACTTTTGTCAGTAGAGTTTCCTCAGTGTAAGAATTATTCCAATTTATATGTTAATGTTGTAATAATTTGTCCTTTTGTTATTTCCAAGATTTATTGGGTAACAAGTATATGCATTTATGCTTTATATTGTGGTACATTTGCTTGTATTTTGTTTGAAAAAGATGGAAGTTAATGATTTAAAACAAAAAATACATACGAATAGATTATGTTTAGAAAATATTTTATGATGTTGAATTAAGATGCACGCATTATGTTCATAGTACCACATTTCCTTCTAGCTTGAATCAGGACCTCTTTTCTATTCCTTTGTGATTACAAAACAAGTGTCTCTGGCTTTCATGTGTGTGTGTGTCTGTGTGGGTGGATGGATGAATGGATGGAAGAATGGAGAATCCATTTAGCTTTATGGCAGTTTAACTTTTGACTTCAACATGTGACTGTATATTATTTTCCTGCCATAACAGCAAGCTGTCCAGGAGTTTTGATGAAAGTGTATTTTTTGCATGTACAGTTGAATTACAGACACTTTGTAATTTTGTTAAAGTTATAAAATATACTATTACAGTGCAGTGTCCAGGCATGACAATGGTGCACCATTGCTACAGTAGCATACTTCATAGGGTCTCTTTCTATTTTTAGGTGGAAGGACCTAGAAAGATATATCATTATCATTTCCTGAACTGGCCAGATTATGGTGTTCCTGCAGATCCTGGTTCCGTTCTTGACTTTCTCAACATTGTCAATGCACAGCAGCATGAAATTGCAAATGCTGGCCCAATTGTAGTTCACTGCAGGTCTGGTATTTTCCATCTTCTGCTCAGAATTGCCTCTTTGCTGAATAAAACAAAAGTTGAGATACTCATGCGTGTCTTAAGGGAAATGGAGAGGAAAGGTGTTAATCTCAAGAATGTTTGATTATCTGATTCATGATGAAATGATATTTAAACACACTGGTGTCTGAAAGTCATTCACATGGCATTCAAATGTTATACAGTATCAAACCCCTATATTAGTGGTAACCTCCATATAATGGTTACCTGCTCATAAAAGTCAGATTCACTAGGTCCTGTAACTTTTTGTTTTACAAGTCCTGCGTGTAGCGATCACCTGATCAAGTTGGTCATTAGTCATATAAATGGTATGGTGTCTCCATTGAATACATTCATATTAAGAATTAACTTTGGCCACCCAAATCCAGCCATTTCAGAACATCAACGAATCTGTGTTTCTTATCTATATACCGTAAAGACTCCAGAAATAGTACCTGTGGGAAGATACTCTTCCAAGATGCCTTTATAATTACCTCCCCTTGTTATACCAAGGCATGCTGCATGTTGCACAGTTAATCTTTCACATTGTACAGGCAACATGTATCAATATACATCCCCAAACATGTT
The DNA here is from genome assembly GCA_016617855.1 of Megalonaias nervosa. NCBI lineage: Eukaryota > Metazoa > Mollusca > Bivalvia > Unionida > Unionidae > Megalonaias > Megalonaias nervosa. The sequence continues at coordinate 81,410 of JAECUM010000779.1, forward strand.
GTGTTTCACAATGCAATATCAGCAATCTGCCTGCAAAGTTGATTTGGTTTCACTGATTTTTCTTTGCTTTAAGCATTGTCATGATATCTTCAGTTTTTGTTTTTCCTCAGTAATTTTCTCTTTTTCTCCACTATTGTTGATTAGGGCTGTTTCAGTGAAACATACCTAGAACCCAGGGAAGTAACTTTTAATGTAGGGTACTCACCCATAGATGCAGTTTAGAATTTTCTTATCATTTTAATATGAACTCTGTGAAATCAAAGTGCCCTGGCATATATTTTTAAAAAACTGCCTTTCCTGGGTACCATGTATGCTGAAGTGGAACAGCCGTTAAGTTGCCAATCATAGCATCTTTTTACAGTGTGTATAAATTCTATAATATTTTTTTTTCTTCGTAAGACACAGTTTTTGGATTTCATAGGAATTTAGTATTTTACTTATTTCTCAGTCATTAATATGGTCTTTTAATTGGGGGTAATGAACTTGTTGTTAAGGATCTGAAGATATCAGTTTTGGTTTTACTGCCACAACTTAAAATGTATATTTGCAGTAATGAAACCAGAACAGTTGTACACATATCTATAAAATAAGACATCTATACTATTATATTAACAGAGTTTCAGATATGTTATATAAACTTAAACATGATTGCCAGTTTATATCCCTTTGTCATAAGAAGTGTCAAGACTATGTTATATATATATATGCCACTCTTAGAAAAGGAAAAATATGAAGAAAAAAGTTATAATTCTTATGTGTTGGAAGTATTGTACAATGAGCATCTCGAGTCACATGCTGTTGTTTTTCAAAATATTGCATATTAAATACAAATATGTTAATGAGGGCAATGGGGCAACAGGTCAACCCTAAGTGAACAAGTTCTACACATGAAAAAATAGAAACATAAAACCATTTGATATTATTACTGTATTATCACATTTCATCGATGGATGTTGTATGAAAATAACAATAAGAAATAAATATCTTTTATATTGATAACTTTTAACTTTCATCAGTTGCAGTTTGGAAAAAGTTCTGTGGTAGGCAACAGTATCATACATTACAATACTGGGTACAGTTCTAAGTGTGTAGTGACAGGAGATTTCGAATGCATGACATTCTTGGTAATTAATATTTTATGTCATGGAAATATGCCATGGAATTGTTGCTATTATTAGTGCAGTGATATGCTAAATGGAAATCTTGTTGTGGAATACCATGTGGACTGATGAATGAACCACTCTGATTGGTAAGTGCAGGAAGTTCCATTTGTTTACAATGTTTGATTCAGCTGAGGCTGGTTGGGGATGTTTAACAAAGTTTTTGAAAAATGCAGGTCTGAAATAACACATCTTGTTGTTGACATCTTTGTGCTAGCTTATGAGAGAGTTTGGATTTTTGTAGCCAGTGATGTGTATAGTTGGTGTGACAGGAACATCGTTTTCTGTTACAGTTTGTTCCACAATACATCATGAATTTTATCCTATTTGTAGGTCAGTAAATTGTCAGGTCATTGTTATTAAATGTAAGTAAAAGTACCTAATTCATTTCACATGAAGTATTTTAAACTAATTAGGCTATTTTAGCCACATTGAATGATGCTGACCTGAAAATTTACTGAGTTACAAATAAGATAAATCCACTGTACTGTGTGGAACAAATTATAGTTTCTAGCATAATACCAAATAGCTTGACTTGGTGTGCATGTGTGTGTTTGTCTCTCTCAAAATATTTTGTATGGTGTGTTATCAAAGTGGGAGAGACCTTAAGTTGCTGTATGGGTGGGTTTTTTTTGTTATATATCTGTTGTTGTTGTTGTTGTTTGATTAACAAGTCTGTCAGGCAAAGCAGAAGACAATAAGGGTTTCTTCTTTTTAATAGTAAATTTCTCTGTTGCATGGGTGAGAAAAACTGAGAACATATTTCTTCTGTTATGCTTTGAAACAGTTGTTTAATATAAATTTCTTTTTTATCATTATGAAGAGGAATAAAATCCTAAGTCAGGATGATGTTTCTTTGTGTTTCACACTCAGACAGTCTGGTAGTACATTTGATTTACATTTGTACAAAAATGCTGATTCATTTATTTCCCTGAGATGCTAAGAACACATCAGTTTGGATTTGAAGAGATTGGTGAACATTATTAGTTATTTATTTATTATTCATTCATTTATGATCAATTATCAATATAATTCGACATAATTATTATTTTGTCTAATTTTCAGTGCTGGTATTGGTAGAACAGGAACCTTCATTGTAATTGACATGATTCTTAATCAGATAAAAACTTATGGTAGGTATATATGCATGTGTTTGCACAATTGTGTGTTTGTGCATGCATGTATGTGTGTGAGTGCAAGTGAGAGTTAGAGACATATGACTTAAAAATATATATTCCATAATTTTGTTCCAAATAAAACACAGAGCTGCTGTTTTTTAGTTGGAGAGGAATAAGTTTTTATCCTTTACTTTGACCTAGTTTCATTGACTGTTATTGAAACCACATTGTGAAGAGCATAAAATGTTAGTGAATTTATTAAGCAAACTCATTATTGCTACAATATTGTTTACATTTAAATATTTTGTGATGAATAATCAGAATAAATGTATATTATGAACAACAATGATTAAACAGACATACACTTCTGGGATAGGAGTTTGATAGTGGTAATGACCATTTTATAAGTACCTTGTTATCATAATGAATTAATAGATAGATTAGTGGTTGATGGTTTTAAGAAATACAGTGGTAGATGTTTTTGTCAATAATTTTATTTGAATATCTCTCAGCACCGATTTGTGTTACAATTTTATTTTAATATCTCTTGGCACTGATTTGTGTTACAATTTTATTTGAATATCACTCAGCACTGAATTGTGTTACATGCATATACAATTTTGATAATCCCCTTGATTTAGAACAAAGCAGTGTTCCATTGTTAGACATACTGTAGCGTGTAAGCAAACATCACTTTTATTTCACTGGCATAAAACAATTTCCACTAAAAATGTAGGGAATGTGCTTTAAATTTGATGTCATTAAAATTAAAGTAAAGATTCACTGAACCAGATAGATTGAACAGTATACTGCTGAGATCTCCAAATACTGTTATAAAGTTCTGTCTTTTTCTTGTTTGATATCAACATCATTGTGTAAATATTTGAATATTGCGATCTAGTCATGATCATAAGATTATTGGGTCTTGTGTAGAATTTTCACTGTATTTGGTATTAAATAATCAAATACTTTTATTGCAACAATTGCAAGTTTTTTTTAAGTAATGAACACAGTATACCTGAATAACATCAACCGTATAGTCTGTTCTCAACTTAATAACTTTCAAAAGCTAGGCTTGGTAGGATTATAACCACACTTGATATAATGTAGAAGGATAAACAATGATGGCAGATTGCATCTATGTTGGACTGCAGGGAGTGTTCTGGCTGACATGCACACATGCTGTGATGTTTTCTTGGTCTTGTCACTTACTGGGATAACTCCTGCACTTGAAAATTGTTTACTTTCTGCCAGAATCCATTGAAAATCTTCTCAGACCCTAATCATTTTTAAAGAACAAAGTCATTCTTATTATGGATTCATTCTGTTATTGTGGCCATTATTATTGGAAAACACTAAAACTGGAGGTTTGTACAATTTGTTTAACGACTGGAATTATGGTTTTCATTGAAAACAGAAAAAGCATTGGTACAAGTCTTGCATGTACTGTAGGTGGCAACTTTCTGAAAGGAGTGTAATGGCATAGCATCTTGTGTTTTATGTAATGAATGTGACAGTTTTCATTTCTGATTGATGTCAGTTTAAACTTTGTTTATAGTGCGACTGCACAGACTTGCACTGTTGAATGTAATTGGTAGATGGTATGGTGCCACAGTAAGTCTCAGTACAGCACAGAATGCCATAGGATGCCACATTAAGGCACAGTATGGCACACTTAGGTACATTAAGGCACAGTATGGCACATTTTGGTGCATTAAGGTACAGTTTGGTACATTAAGGCACAGTATGGCACATTTTGGTACATTAAGGCACAGTATGGCACATTGTGGTGCATTATGGCACAGTTTGGTACATTAAGGCACAGTATGGCACATTTTGGTACATTAAGGCACAGTTTGGTACATTAAGGCACAGTATGGCACATTTTGGTACATTATGACACAGTTTGGTACATTAAGGCACAGTATGGCACATTTTGGTGCATTATGACACAGTTTGGTACATTAAGGCACAGTATGGCACATTTTGGTACATTATGACACAGTTTGGTACATTAATGCACAGTATGGCACAGTTTGGCACATTAATGCACAGTATGGCACAGTTTGGTACATTAAGGCACAGTTTAGTATCAACATCCATAATATGTTAATAAATTGATAGTTACCTATAATTTTCTTTTCACAGGCATGGAAAGTGAAATAGACATTCAGAAGACGGTGATGATGGTTCGAACTCAGCGATCAGGAATGGTTCAGACAGAAGCACAATACAAGTTTGTCTACCTGGCTGTCCAGCATTCTATTGAAACAGAGCGACAGAGAAAGCAGGCAGAACAGGTTGGTTGTCTCACCTGTATTCGAGTATGGATGTTGGTATTACTTTTTTTTCAGCAATAGTTGCAGCAATGCTGGCTTTGTCAACAATATTTTATTAAGATTTTGGGCTACACAGTATTGTGTTTCAAGTTTTCAAAAGTCCTAGATTAAATGATAATTTCTGAGGGAAGATTTCATTCCATATAATCATTGTAGATATAGGCTTGTTCCTATTTAATCATTGTAGAAATAGGCTTGTTCCTGAATCATTTCTTGTCCTTTGCATAATATAAGGATTTACAAATATTAGAAATTTTAATAAAACTTTATGAGTAAACATCAGTTTCATTTAATAGTCACTATGTCAACATGAAGTCTTATCTAACCATAGCTTATTTTCAAGATGCCTGATGACTGAAACAGCAGTTAAGATGTAGTCAGCATTTCAACCAAAATTGATCACTGAAAATGTGATAAATCACAAATAAATTGCACAAAATTTTTCCTACACTATGAACACCAGTGTTGTCTTAGCTTTATAATGATTTATGCCAGTACGATGAGGACTTAGTAAGGGGTTTGGGAAATATAAGCAATGAAAAGCTTTATCCAAAACCATAACAGACTGTTGATACTGTTGCAACTGAAAAAGTGATTGCTATATCTGGCTTTGCCACAAAGTTGGGCTTGACAAAACCAGTGTGGAATTTACCTTTGTGTATTGGAAATGAAATAATATTTTGTTGGCATAATTATCAATGCAGTCAGTTTTAAGATCTAGTCTTTCATACTTTCCTTGGAAGAAAGATATGAATTTTTTAATCTATCTGAATTAAAGTGAGACATTTCCCCAAAAATATCCCATGTGATATCATCAGTACTGTTGATTTTAAAGTAATCATGAAATTTTCATACGATAAAAGTTTTTTATTGATGTATATTTCAGTATATTTCTATAATAAGCCTACTGACAAATAGCAAGACTTCCATCCAGAATATGGGCAGACCTTTTGAGAATTTAAATGATGGATTCAAGGAATCAGTACAATTTTCCTTCTTCAGCGAAGTTTCCAGATAGTTTAGCCTCTTGTCTACCAAAAATCATGATAATTCCATTATGTTCTTAAATTTCAGCAAAGCCAGGTTGTTGGGAGGGAATACACAAACATCAAGTATGCTGCAGGCATCGATGGCCGAAACTCAGTTTCAAAGAATGCAAATATACCGATGCCAGTGCCACAGAAGTCCGCCCCCAAAATAAAAAAACTACCACAGTAAGTCAGATTTTGAAAGCTTTCCGGTGTGTTCACAGCTGGTCTTCATCATAACATGATTCCAGATTTAACTCTTTACCATTGTAAACCTCCTGACCAAGATTAGACCAATGTGTAAGATCATAGTTTAAAAGAAAATATTATATCTTTATTTTCTTTTCAAAACACTGTTATTTCAAAATTTTTTATTGTTCTCAGTTTACTGCAATACATTATATAATTCTATTTTAGTATATAACATCATTTTCAATATAGCATGGTTTGGTAAAAAAATGCAGTCAGCAGTTTTTGATGCCTATTACCATGTTCTGATGAGGGAAAGCTGTACTGTGCAGACAGCTGTGAACGGTAGATCAGGGGTCTCAAACACGTGGCCCGCAGGCTGCACGCAACCCACCAAGCCATATCCTGTGGCCTGCAAAATGATTAGTGTCACAAGGTGACATGAGAGATAACACAAGTGGTGCAGCCCTCATGCGGCCTTCAGGGTGGTTTGAGTTTGATGTAGATCATGATACATCATCCCATAGTGATAATTTTTCATGTGTCATGCTCATGCATTAAATATAATGAGTTTCTTTCCATTTGAACCTCAATTTAGTGCAAGAGGTAAATGTAATTATGATAAAGCCATGGTTCTCTAGCACATAAAGATGAAATTGTCATCTTTGCAATTAGGGAAACTTCATGCATTCAGTTTTGGAAACGTTTATAGATTTGGCATGTTGGAACATTTTCCTCCCTTTTGAAATAATACAGAGAGTGACCAGCACAGACCTTGTGCTGGTTCATTATGTGATAGCTGGTCAGGGTCCACATGTTATATCTTAATTCTTATTGTATGTTTAGAAATTGACACTTTGTCATCTGCAAAACCATTGATTAAAATTTTATATGTTTTTCTCTTGATCAATGTTTTTTTTATTGCTGTATTGAAAATAAGGCTTACATCTAATCCATTAGTTGCATATTTTGGTCTGATGGCACAGATAATATCAACTCATGCTGTTTGAAGTTATTTTTAGCTCTACTGGTTATAGACCAGACGAGCTTATGGGATGGATGGTTGTCTGTTGTCCGATGTTTGTCCGTCATGAAGTTTTCCCTAAAAGACTTATGAATATGTGCAGATCTGATGTCAAATATAGCTGACAGAGCAGCCATCTTGAAAATCTTGTTATTGCTACTCCTGAATGTTAAATTTTATCTTAAAAATATTGTCACCTCTACTCCTCCATATGGATGTCTATATCAGCATGGGGTTTGCACCAATAGACTTGTTTTGATACCTAATTGGTCCTAATTCAAAAGGGTATTAGTCATGATGACTGTCTTAAACATCTTGTTGTCACTACTCCCCCTGAATGGATGATCATTATGAGGTGGGGTTTTCACCTAAGAATTCTAATAATGTCTACTTTGTCCTGAATGATAGTGATGCCAGACTGACATCTAGTAATGTGTACCAGCAGCTGATGTGAAAATCTTGTTATTGCTGAAGAATATCAGAGATGGTTTCAACACTCGACAGTTAAAGGGAAGAAATGGTCTTGTCTTGAATTCCAGGAAATTCTTTTTTCCAAGTAGAGTTTCAGTTTCTTTAAGGGACTCTTGCTAATCGTATAGGACTTAAAATTTGATTTATATACTGGGAATTCATTTAATTTTGTGTGTCAGGTTTTGTTGTTTCATGAAAGATGACATTTCTGTTGATACGTAAGCTTGTGGATTGGGGAGTAAATCTTTGTTTCCATGGAAGGTGGATTAGGGGAATAATCTTTTGTTTCATTGAAAGTGGATTGGAGAGTAATTTTTGTTTCCATGGAAGGAACATTGTTCATTGGGTCTACAAATTTATGGTTTAAAGCTGCCATGAAATAGACTTAAAAATTGATACCCATGATAATGGAGTATACATGGTATTAAAACTTTATAAATACCAACTGCCTTGCTTTGCACTCAGCATTAAGAGGTTAGCAGTAGGATTGGTTGGCCTGATAATTGGGTGGGACATGATGCTATATGTATGTGGCATGATGCCCCAATGCTAGACATCAATGTAAGCTGCCACACAGCATCAATATGACTGAAAAATTATTAAAACTATGTTAAAAGTCCAAATCACACACACACACAAAAACTATGTAAAATAAAAGTAATAACTTTATATGCATGCATCCTAAATAACTTCTGTAGTGTTAATTAAATGGTGTAATCTTATTTTCTCTCCATCTGCTTTGTCCAATGGTCAGGTTGTTCATGAGAGACAAATTAAAAACTATTTCCATAAATTCATTATGAATAAATATTTAGTTCCAAATCAATCTTTAAAATGGTCATGGTGTTAATTTATCTTTTGTAGATTCTTTTATTATACCTTTAGTATCATATCAAGTTGGGGTGTTATAATAAAACCAGTTCTGTAAAGGTTATTTTATTTTGTTCTAATTTCATCAGTACAATAAATTGGTTGAAACTTGTTTTGTTTTATTATTTCATACATTTGAGACTTGAGATGACTACTATTTAAGCAGTGAGTTTGTAAAGTTGTAATGATAGGGTAAACTGCGTTAATGCAGCATATTGCAATTAGCCCTAATCTAAAAGTTTGCATGGAGACTTGTGCATTTTAAAACCAATTTCACATGACTGTGACAGGTTTTAAAGCTAAGATATATACCGCTCTAACTTTATTTTGTCTACATCAGAATCTAAAAAATAAAACCACTAATAAATTAATCAGAAAAATATTACCAATTCAAGCTGGTATTATTATCTACACATAGTTACTTTTTAAATACCAGTAACATTTATGCTTTTCTAAAATTAGACCCCACAACCCTGCTGCTACTGGTGAAACTTTGAAGAAAAATAAACTTTAAATGACTTCTTGCAAAAACTTGTTGAATAGAATGTGACCAAATTTGACAGAAGGCATTTTGGGGTTGGAGGGATTTCTCTTTTTCAGGTCTGTAGCATACTGTTGACTATCTGTTACTAGAATAGTTCATATTTCTAATAAAAGGTACCGTTGTTTATTTAACGCTATTGGTCTTGAAACGTTGGAAAAGAGCAGCTATTTCGTTAAAGGGAGACAACTCAAAGTTTAATCCTAAATGAGTTTACTGGTAGTTATCTCCCTTGAGTTTGATCGCTTCTATTGAGAAACATTTCTGTACTAAATGCTCGTAAATGTGAGTAATTATTTTTTATCAAACTTTTTAAATTTTTATTATCAATATACATTTAAAAGATGTAGAGAAGAAAAGACAAACATTACAAATTTAGATTACATGTTTTTAGAGAGACATTGGTATTGAATTGTGATAATAACAAGAAACACAGTTATTAATATTTCACAATTGATGTTCATACCTTTGATTTTCTAACCCTCCAAGCAGTCTGCATTCTCAGTGTTTAGAGCCTTTTATTCAAATGATGCAGCTATCAAATATGGCTGAAGATGATTAAAGTAGAAAAACCTTCCAACTTTTTTTTTCATAATTAAATTGACAAATTGTGAATAATTTTTTTCAACATAAAGCACCATACTAACTCAGACTGATTGTCCAGATGTATTTGGTTTCAGATAATTGTCAGCTATTACTGATTTTGGGCCCACTTCAGCATCTGGTTTCCGATACACATTGTTTTGGTTGTTACCATAAAGAAGGTATTTTCATTATTTTTATAAATCATGAGTATTGCTAAAACTATTTTTCTTTACTTTCAGAGCACCCCCAGAAGAAAAACAGATTTATCAGAATCTTGGTACTTCAAAAAAGAAATAAATTCACTGTTTCATTTACTTGATAGTGCTTTCAAACCTGTTGTATCAAATTATTGTTATAACTTATTGTCTTTTCATCCTAATCAAAACTCAGAACTAGACTCCAAATGGCAGTTTTCTCAATTTCTCGAGTTAGCAATTTTCCATATCCTAACTCTTGCATAAAGGATGAAAAGTTTCATTATGTAGATGAGTCAATTACAGATGATGTGACATCACATTTATGTTACATGATGTGACATGAAGTGTCAGCAGCCATTACAAATGATATGTCATGACATGTATGTTACATGATGTGAGATGAAATGTCAGCATCCATTACAAATGATGTCTCAGCACACATGTGATGATATATACTAATTTTGAGACTCTGATATCAGGCATAACTATTGTGAAATGGAGTGAATGATGGTGCATGATAGGAAAAGAGTGATTATCAGGCATGACTGATAGGTCTGTAATATGGTGTTACATTATGTTCATGGTTATGATTTGTACATTTTCAAATCAGTTAGTCACATTTTGATTTGCCACAGTATGTGTGATTACACATGATGAGGATGTGATATTGTAATTGTATGTAAGATAGTGGGAGTAGATAATCTAATTGGTGTTTGGTGTTACATCATTAGCATTGATGTTATAGCATGGTATATACATTTGATTCAATTCAGAAACATGCAGCATTGTTGTTTAATCTTGCATAGTCCTAATGAAACTATAACAGAGTCTTCAATGCCAGTGTGGAGATGTTAATATACACAAGCTTCTCTACAGGCATAACATTTATTTGTAAATAGTTATTCACTGTATCACCAGCTCTTGGTGCTGTGTGTGTCAGGAAGGACTGATGATGATTATTGTTATGTGCCAGTATAACTGGTTTTGTCATCAATTGTAGGTTTATTTCACCAAAATTGTGCAAAAGCAGGATACAGTTCTGAATTAAATTTGAACTATTTCTGTATTCATTTTTTAAAATATTTGTGTGTGCTTGTTGTTTTATGATAAATTTACTTGAAGATTGTACCATTTAGTTTTATTAATATATATTCTCAAGGTCTCATGTGGAAAAAAATATCTTTTAACATCAAACATTGTGTCCACAGTATCCAACTTTGAAAAGAAAGTTATTTCTTCTTGTAATAGATGAATTTGGTTTGGTTTATTTTCATGCTTCACTGCACATCAACACAAGTAGGCTGTTTAGTGATGAGGCAATGGGAGTAAAATGCCTTGCCCAAGGATGCACCACAGAAGCCAACCCAGGCTTTTCCAATGGTTTGATTTTAATTTGTACCCTTTCTGTCATGAGCCAGTCACAAATAGGTGAATTTTAATTGGTAGTCTTTATATGCTTAACAATAGATTTTCTTGAGTCCTACCATTCAGTAAAGAATTAAATTTGTTTCCAAATTTGAAGAGTAGCTACCTGGCAAAAGCAAGGTGTTACAATAAAGTCTTTCTGTAACAAACCTTACCTGTATTAACTCTGGCATAATTAAACTAACATTGGACCACATAAAGAACTTCATACGTATAGATTATGCATCATTATATCAAGTGGTCATTATCACACACTATTTGCATGGATTCCGAATTGTTTGTTACAGCGAGAGACTATTATGTAACAGTCGGTCATTAATTACTTGTTATGAAAATGTTGCAGTAATATCATTATTATATTTGATTGCTACAACATATTTGCGTGGATGAAGTGAGGTATTCCAGTAATGATGTTTTAGGATATATATGCCATAATAAGTGTCTAACAGTGTACAACATTGCCTACTGACGTATAATGAGCTTATATATTCTACATCGGTACCATTCTTTGAAGGCAGATTTTATTGTGTAGAAAAATGACATTTTTGTTTATACTTAAATTCATGGTTTGGAGAAAAGTCCTATTATTTCCATGGAAGGATCATTGGTTGTTGGGTCTTTCAGTACATACTTCATTATAAATAGTGGAACCCCACAAAAAATAGTGTAATCGTAGTAGCTTATGTACAATATCACATGGTCATTTTTATAGCTGATTTAAAATATTTTGTAATATAGAAATATTTGTCAATATTCAGCTTTAATATCTGAAAACATGATAGTATTGCTCTCTGAGCAAAGTAAATCAAGATTGTTTGGTTTTAAGTTAATCTACATTGGTGGAGATTTGTCAAGACAAAAAAAATTAAAGACGTTAAAATTCACCACAGTGGTAAACAGAATGAATATTATCAGCAATTTTCTGTTATATGTTGCCAAACCAGCTGATTCTGCACTTAAAAACATCAGAACATCTTATTAATGTATTTCATAATTTAGGAACCAATGATTGTTTATGAGAACATCAGACTAAAAATTTAAAAAATGCTTTAACTCAAAAGACTTTTGGACTCATCAGCATACTGGTGAAGAACTGCATGGATTCCATTGATTTGGTGTAAGGCTTTACATTCAGTTTCAGAATGTTATTGTTTTCTTGCAAAATTTTAGAGTAATGGCCCCTGTTCGATTTGGAATGTTGTTGCCCTTCAATTTTGTTTCTGATCAAAACTTTGAAGATTTCATTGATTGCAATCAGATTTTGTTTGAGGCTTTTACAGCTTAAAGATGCAGGTCATGTTTTATTTTGACAGTGTCTCAGCAAACTTTTACATAGGTATTGACCCCCCTGTTTGGATTAAAACTATGCCTTTATATGTTCACTTGATAGTGTTTTGAGGACTTCATGGACAGACACCAGATTTGGCATAAGATTTTATATTAGGAAGACCAACGTCAACTTTGAATTTTACTTTTTTGGGACAAAATTGAATGGAGTTGTGGCCCCTAATTAACTTTTCAACGTATTGCCAGAGAGATGTGTATAGGCATATTTTGGGTTGGTTTGTATACGTGATTGCAGACTAATATTTTACAAGTCACAGCATAAATGGTAGTTTAATGAAATGATTTATGCCACAGAGAGAGCATTAACACACAATTGTCTATGCTGCGTCTTAACCATTATATGCTAAACTTAAGTTGGAAAAGAATGGATGGACAGAAGGATGGACTGAGTTGGATAAAAAAAGGATACAAAGCACAATTTAAATGAATGGAACATTTCCCTATACTTGTATGGCCAGTTTGCTTTTTAATGAACCACTTGCCTTTTAAATATGGCAAATGAATAAGAGGTTCTTTTCTGCATTTTAAAACTTTCCTTTTCAGTTCAGTCATTGAATTAACGGAATGCATTCTTACAGTATTTCTGCATTTTTCAGTAAATTGCACAATAATTGAAGCAACAGTAGGCCAAAAGTTGCAAGTTTTGAGTACCAGTGCTTAAAGTGCACTTTTCAAGTGTTCAGTATAATCAGATATTTTTTTTTAATTTAATTTTTTAATTTTTAGGGAAAAAAGACAAAACTTCTTGCTGCTTTTGGCCTGTTTACCTAGATTGTAGCAAAAGCACAATGTTCATTCGTTATCCCAGTTTTGTGCATTTAAATGTGTAGGTGTGAACATGGATAGAGGATGTAGAATTGCATGTAATTTACATGTCATTGTAATTTTTCATATTGCATTAGCATTATTTAGCCAATAATATTTCTTTTCTTTCTTTACATTGCATGATATTCATGAAGAAGTTAGTGTAACAAATGATTCACAGTAGTTTAGGCTTCAGGCCACAATTTTGAGCATCTTCTTGAAAACCACAATAGTCTTACTCATTCAAAAGGAAAAGGAAGTGAGCAAACACTTGAACATAATGTAGGACAAGTTGACAAAGGCGTATGTTTGTCCATTTGCATTAAGTTTATCATCGATGAAGTTCACATATATTTTACAGTTATATGCCAGTTATCAATATATTTCTGAATGCTTTTTTATTTGTTTCTTATAAATGTAAAGAATTGGGATAAATTTGAAAATGAAATGATATATTTTGATAGATTGATTAAAAAAATAAATTCTCAAAATGGTATGTCCAGCTTAGTATGATTTATTGAGTAAGTCATGTACAGAGTTGGTTACAGGTTAACCTATGGGCAGAAATTCTGTTTTTTAAATGTGTGAGCATAATTTTTTTGTCTGACCTGGAACAGCATTGGGAGTCACAAGTATCACTTTCCTGGCTGTTAAAGTTGTTATATGTCATTTACTGGGGGATGCATGATTATACAGTCATATTTGTCAGATATAGGGGGATACCTCATAATGTCACATTTGTCAGATACAGGGGATACATAATTGCAAAGGCTACAGTTGTCAGATACAGGGGAATACATTAGTATTCAGGTCACATTTATCAGATACAGGGGATACATCATTGCACAGGCTTCAGTGGTCAAATACAAGGGATACATCATTGCACAGGCTATAGTTGTCAGATACAAGGGGATACATCATTATACGGGTCACATCATCAGATAAGGGGGATACATCATTGCACAGGTTACAGTTAGATAAAGGAGGATACATCATTACTCAGGCTAAAGTTGTCAGATACAGGGGATGCATCATTGCGCAGGCTGCAGTTGTCAGTTAAAGGGGAATACATCATTTGACTGGCTACAGTTGTCCGATACAAGGGGATGCATCATTATGCAGGTCACATTTATCAGGTACAGGGGGATACATCATTACACAGACTACATTTGTCAGATGCAGGGGGATACATTATAACACAGGCTATAGTTGTCAGATACAGGGGATACATCATGACACAGGCTACTTTTGTCTGATATTGGAGATGCTATTCACAACTTTGAGGTCAATTATACTGATCATACCAAGCTGCCATTTTGACTACTTGAGCTATTTAGGAAAAATGGATTGATAGAGTTACAGATGATTGAACTATTTGTTTCATTTGTAATGTCTCAGAGAATCCTTTGTCCAGTAAAATCATAGAAACAGCTGAGGTGATCTTATCAGACTGGGTTTCCTATTTTGGGGAAAGATTTATGTGAACAAAATGTATGATTTTCTTTTCTTCTCTAAATTACTACTCTGACATAAATCCAAGGCATAATTGTCTTAACAGAAATAGCTGCAGTAGTTCCAAATTAGGGGATACATCACTGTATGGGATACAATTGAGATTTTGCATTCTATGGAACCCTGTTTGATAGCATAAGTGTTCTTTCATCATTTTTAACACTTTAAGCTTCATGTTGTAAAACCTGCATCAGTTCTAGAATGCATAGTTTTGTAAAACATTTTGAATTTATGCATACTTGTTTGAAAATCTTTCCACTATACGAGAGGGAAGTTGAGAAATTTGATCCTCGTAGGTATTTTCATTATTGTTTGGAGTTTTTATTTGATATATTGGCAAGTGAACTGGAAAGTTATAAATATTTTTGATTTGTGCCATAAAGACTCACAATAATTTAATTCATGTAAACTAGTCATTTTATGGTACACGTACCTATCATAATAGACTGAGCAACAAATGCTAGTTAATATTCAAGCTGATTCACGCTGTTGTTGGCTAGAAATGTCAGTGTGATCAGTTTATATTTATTTTTCAAATTATCGTTGTGATCACTATTGCCTCTGTGCATTATTATTTAGCTTCCAGCATTTTCTAGTAACTGAGTTTTTTGTATATTTACCACAAAATCTTGTTGACTCACAGTACATTGATATTTTAAACTGATTCACCCCGTCAGAATATGGTGTTTGGCATCTGCAGTGCAAATTTCAATTTCTCAAAATATTTTCATTAATTAGTTCAGACTTGGAGAATGCAATAACAGAAAATGGCAGGAATGCTATGCCCCACCCATTTCTTAATTATTTCAAGTGTTGTTTCATCAGTTTTTATCTGATTCATATCCCTGCTGGATTCTTAGGGGAATATTAATATTTTATAATGTCATGATGATCTTTAATTTTCCATTAAAACTGTACATTTTTTGTGACGTTTTCGTTTTTTTTTTTGCTGTACAACTTCTTTTTAGAAAAATTTTAGTTATCATTGTGAATTCTATAGTTTGGCATCTTAATGGTACAGGTTATACATCCTTTTATTAAAAGTAGGTTAGCATGACCTAGATTTCTGCCTCTTGAAATAAATGTTCATTTTTATATCCAGTTCAGTTGTTGTTCATGATCAGCATGCAGATTTGCAATGCCACCAGCCCCAATAATTATTGCTTTTATGTGCCCACCAGAAACATATTATGTTATTATGCTGTCCATCTATTTATCTGTTACCAATTATCCTTTGTGCACAATAGCTGCAATTTTCAGTTTTCCACCATGTACCATGTGGATGATAGCTTGCAGGGTCAGGGAAAAGTGAGTAGAGTTTGAGGTCAAGGCCAGTGTGACTGAAAAAAAGAAAAATGGTTTCTGCACAGTAAGGTATAAAAGGGGCCTATTCATTCTGGGCGTCAGAAGTGAAGATCATTGTGCTTTTAAAAAAAAAAAGTTTGGCAGCAAGATGTTTCTTCTAGAGCAATCTACTTGATCAAATTTTGTGAATAGCTTTTACTTTTAATAAAAAAGCTTATTGATTCTGGAGTCTGGAAGTCAAAGGCCATGGGGCAGCAAAATTAGTTCAAGACCTCATACCTTGACCAGATGTCCAGGTCATTGAGACCTGTTGCTGATTAATCTTCTGATTCAACTATTCCCTGCAGGTACCAACACAAAAAGCTGTTTAAGTTGGTGTGGGCATGTAATGTACTGTTCATGGTACCCGTGATGGTAAAAATGTAATAACAATATGTATATGGCTATAGTCGTTGTTTGATTGTAAGTCTTGTTTGTAAATTAAAATCAATGCTATCTGGCAGAGTATTTTTGTAGATATACAAGGATACAGGGTTGTGTTGACCACAAGTCTCTGTTATTCCTAACTGTAAGGAAAGAACGAAATTTATGTATTGTATTGATTTCATTCTATTAACAATGAGCAAATAAAACTTTTCATCATAAAAGATATTTGTCCTTGTATATAACCCAATCAAAACAAAAAGCATTTATGCCATATATACTCACTCAGAAGTCAAATCCAACTGCAAATAGCATAAAATCCTTACCAGTTGTCACATAATGTGTTGGCAGATCAAGTCTTATTTTGTTTGTTCTGCTGATTATTCATAAGAAAATGCATAGACTCAGTTGAAGTGATCAAACATTTCTGTGTAAAGTTAATGGCCCTTTACTTGTATACACTAAAACCTGTCTTGAAAGACCACTTCTGTGAGAGACCACCTGTCTTGGGGGACCAAATTCTTAGTGTATGGATTTATTCATTAGTATTCTGACCTGTCTTGAGAGACCAATATTATTTGGCAGAAAGGGTGGTCTTTCAAGAGAGGTTCTACAGTACAAATTGCATATTACTTGAACATGGATCACTAGAATCAACCCTTCCTACTGAGGTTGCTAGCAGACAATTTCTGCCCATTTTACCATGATGATGTTGTAAGTGGCAGTTGGTCATTTACAAGTCTACCAAACTTTGCCATTTGAGGAAAGGCATAGTAAAGAACAGCCAAAATAAATTACAAACTTAGATACTGATGAATACCTGAACTTTTAGCTCTGTTGGTAATAAACCAGAAGAGCTTAAGGGATGTCAAGAATCCTGTTGTCCATCACATTCTGTAGAGTGGACCACAAGGGCCTAAAGTAAATTGGGTTGAAAAATCGAAAAGTCCTGGCAAAGCTATGCTACAGAAACAGAAGACTTGGCAATCATGGGGTCTAACTCCTGTCACCTATGATGTGGATTGCTAGAAAATGAAGCCACTCAAGATCTCAATTTAAATCCCCATGTCATATTTGGTTGAAATTAAACAATCCTTGGAAAAGCTATGCAAAAGAAACCAAAGGGATGTGGATGGGGAATCAGGGGACATAACACCTATAAATGAGGTCATAGAAATTGAATTCATTCATGTTCACATCAGTACAGAGCTGCATGCCAGATATGGTTGAAGTCCAGCAATCCTTGGAAAATCTGTTTAGCATAAAAAAAAGGTTAATGGGATGCAATTAGGGGCCATAACTACTGTAAGTGATGACAGAAAAAGCTTGAAATCACTCTTTTGAGGTCTTGTCAATGTAAAACTGAATATCAAATTTGGTCAAAATCAACCAAACTGCTGATTGATGGTTGGACAAAACGACTGATGGATTGATAGATGTGATAGGACTCCACAGACTTGAATTGTGGGGCCCTTATCAGAAATTACTCCATAAATGCCCTTATCAGAAATTACCATGTAAATGCCCTTATCAGAAATCACTATTTAAATGCCCTTATCAGAAATTACTATGTATATGCCCTTATAAAATATTTCTATGTATATGCTCTTATCAGAAATTACTATGTAAATGCCTTTATCAGTAATTGCTTTGTAAATGCCCTTATCAGAAATTACTATGTAAATGCCCTTATCAGAAATTACCATGTAAATGCCCATATCAGAAATTACCATGTAAATGCCTTTATCAGTAATTACTTTGTAAATGCCCTTATCAGAAATTACTATGTAAATCCCAATATCAGAAATTACCCTGTAAGTGCCCTTATCAGAAATTACCCTGTAAATGCCCTTTTCAGAAATTACCCTGTAAATGCCCTTATCAGAAATTACCCTGTAAATGCCCTTATCAGAAATTATTATGTAAATGCCCTTATCAGAAATTACCCTGTAAATGCCCAAATCACAAGTTCTGTAAAGGCCCTATATTAAAAGAATATATTTAGTGGACAAAGAAATGCAAAGAGGAATGCATACATATAAAAAATAAACATACCATAAATACATGCATGTAAGTCAAGTCCAATTGCAAATGTATAGGCCCTGATCTTCCATTGCATAAAATGCTGGCAGATCTGGGTTAATGGAATTTGTTAGGAGTTAGTAACAGAACCAACAACATAGACCTTGGTCTGCAAGCACATTATGCAATGGCAAATCAGGTTTTATGTTGTTTGCAATTGGATTTCACTTATAAGTGAGAATATACAGTATATAAATGTTTTTAATATACTAACTTTACTAGGACTATTAATAATAAAATGTATCATGCTACAACTAATTGCAAAATCTAAGATCGTTTTTTTTTAACCATATATAACCATGTACTGAGTGACAGCCAGTTAATTACAGAAAGAACTAATAGTATGAAAGATAAGGTGGAAATTAAAATAGGTTCATATTTGTGCAAATCACTTAAGTAGGAAAACAAACTTTTTAGAGTTTGCAAGATGATGTATATATAAAAGATTTAATGGTACATCAACACAATGTTGGTCATATTGCAATGAAAAAGTTAGGCAATAAAAATGACAATTAAAAAATGAGCAAAGTTAACATATTCTACTCCTCATTTTACAAATGGGACATGTTCCTTGAAAGTAATTTAAGTAAAAATGTGTTAAATGAAAATGAATTTCCCATTGATTTAAAGGCAATAATCACAGGTGTCCTGAGACAATGCATATATAAACAGATAAATCATAGTAAAGGAAAGTAAATATATATCACATATTTATGTAATTATTTATTACAATGAAGAGTTAATTTGAAATGAATGGTACTATTTAAAACATAGAAGATGAAACAGTCGTATTAGACACTGATGGCGATCATTCACTAGTAAAGCACAGACAACAAACAATACATGTACAGCGATGGCCACTGGATGCACACAAAATGATGGACAGGCAGGCAATTTATGCATGACTGGCTTGCTTTGCAATTGTTTTAGAAAAAAATTATGCATAATGAAAAATGAGTAAAAAAATTGATTGCATTAATGCAAAAATATGCAAACTGAATGTTCATGTTTAGACGAATATTGATCATTTATGCTTGCTTTTTATATAGTCTTACTTTCATATATGTGTATATAGAGATCTTTCAGAATAATTTCTCTAATAATCTTCTTGAAATGTCAATTTTTCAAATCAAGATTTTCAAAAGTTTGTAAACTTGAAAATTAAACAGGTTTTATGAGTTAAACAGGTCCATTAAGGACAATAAGGTCCATACAAAGTCTTACCTTTAACACTTAATCTGAAGAAATGTACACTTTAAATCCATTTTGACCTCAGTGATACTTGAAAAAGACTATTTCCTCAGAAATTCTGAATTATTTTGAATGAGAGCTACCCACAGTAACAAGTGTGTTCAATGAATAAATTTGTTTCACTTTATAAGAAACTTACAAATAATATTGAACACAAAACATAGAAATTTGATACAGTACTACCTATTTATCTAAGCAGATGTTGAGATAAGTGCTGGGGAGAGGGGCTGAAAAAACGTCAAATTTCGCATACATGCAAAATTGGTAAGACACAATATACCACAGGCCCATGACTTTGCATTTTTGTTGACATAGGTGACTTTTTGATATAGGTGGATAGGACTATAGCCACTGCAACCATGATAACAAAATGAGTAATGAGTTTAAGATTTTTATGATGACTGATACTTCACTGATGCAGATAAGCTAAACAATGAAAACAAACTTTAGATGAAACAAGAGCCCCTTGAAGGGACCAATGCTGTACTGGCCAGAAAGAATTTTCGAAGATTTGAAGATAAGACTGTTTCTTGCTTTTAACTGTTGAGTGTTAAAATCATCTTTGGTATTCTACAGTGATAACAAGATTTTTAAATTAACTGCTGTGGTGGATAAATTGGATGTCATATTGGCACCATTTTTATTTAGATCCAAGTAGACACCATTAAAAGTCTTTTGGTGAGAACCCCCATGCCAATATGACCATCCATCTAGGACAGTAATGACAACATTTTCAAGACAGCCATTTTAGCAACTACATTGGATGTACACTTGGTACTATATTCATTTAGGACCAGCTAGGTAACGCAAGAACTCTATTGGTTAAAACCCTATGTTGCTATAGCCTTCCATATTTGGAAGAGTTTAGTGTTCAAGGAGGCCATCATTGTGGCAATATGGAGGATCAGTTTGAATCATTTCATTTTGGACCAAGTAGATAACATAAAAACTCTCCTGATGAAAGCCCCATATAAAAATGACTTTCCATTTAGGAGTAGCAATACTTTTATGATGGCCAACATGATGGCCATATACTGGGCATCATTGCCATATAATGTGCATCAGATCAGCATCATTTTAATTTAGGATTAGGAAGACATCACAAGAAGTCTTCTGGTGAAAACCCAATGTTGATCTGACTTACCATTTTGCAGGACTAACAAGATTTTCAAGAGAGCTGTCATGACAGCTCTACTGGATGTCTGAAACATTTCCATTTATGATCAATTAGACATCATTAAATATCTTTTAGTGAAAGCCCCATACTAATATGACCATCAGCTGAGGAAGAGTAGTGATAGCAAGATTTTCAAGATGGCTGCTGTGGTTGCTATTTTGGATGTCTGAGTGGTACCATTTATATTCTGGACAAGCTAAATGATGGGATGACTGTTGTGTAAAGTTTCATCACAATCCTCCAAGTAATTTGGGAGTTGTGACTATACAAACTTGTGTTAATGGAATGGATGGACAATGGAAGGCAGATCATCCCATAAGGTCTTCTTGTATACAACCAGTGGAGCGAAAAAGGAGAGGAAAAACAAATAAAAATTTAATATATAACTACAAATAAAAGTCAGAACTGACGAAATAAATTTATTAGTTTATAAAATTGCATTTTATATAATTAGTATATAGTTACAAGACAGCGTAAATCTTACATATCACAAATGCAACACACATTGATGATTAGGCCTTATACAAAAGTCACAATATAGATATAATGCAAAACAGCAACAACAAAAAAGAGACCATGATAACTTGATTTATTTAAGGAAGATTATCAGAATTGGTTACCATGGTACCCAGTTTGGCTGGAAGATGCAATATTATACATAGAAACACAAAATGTCAATGTGTACCTTAATTTAAAATCTGTGTACAACACTTGTTTTCTTCAAATGTGCAAATGAACATTAACTGTTACATAGAAAAAGGAAAGTAAATGCAAATTTCAACTGTAAAATATTCTTGTTGGTTCTTTATTTGTGAAGATAGGATAAGAGCAATTATATAGAATACAAGCAAAATTTTAACAAAAAAAGTTATTTTACTGTTTGTTCCACTGTGAAGGAAAAGAAAGGATCTACTTTAAGGTGTTGTAGGATATACACAGGTAGTTATGTAAAATACATGAAATTATGGCCCCAAGGGTTGATCAGTTAATTACCAAGGGTCACACTATCAGGCAAAGTGAGTGACAAAGTTGATGAAAAAATGTCAACTTCATCTTCTATTAGGAAAACAAACTTTACCCTGTTAATTTTAGATGTACACTGAATGACATTAGCTTATGGCTTTTGAGATGCTCCCTTGACCAGCCAAGACCTTAGTGCCATGATTACATCACTGTAATTACAAATAGGTATAAATAGTAAACCATGTGCCACTAGAACATGCAATTTTATTTTTCTACTTTTTTAAAAAACTTCTCCATAAATGATAGTCCAAAAGACTAAACTAATTCAAAACTAAATGGTAGTCTTTTGGCCTAACTCCCTTCACATGTAATTATAAAATTAAGGTTACTCCTGTGTAATATCAATGGCCACTGGTTTGAATAAATGATCACTATTGTTTAGTCCTCTATAACATCAGTGATCATTGTGGTTTTAATAAATGACCACTACTGGTTATGCCTCTGTAGCATCAGTTACCACCATGGTTTGAACAAATGAGCACAACTGGTTACACTTCTGTAACATCAGTGACCCCTGTGGTTTGAATAAATGAACACTATTTGTGTGAAGATACTTTTGCATGTGCTCTCATGTATATGTTACAGGGGTTGTACAAACTACTTTGCATTGTTTCTCACTGCAGTTTAATGAGCTAAGAAAATTAAATTTCTTATCTAACTGGCAGCTGATCAAGTACACACACACACACATATATATAGTAAAGATTGTTTATAACATTTCACAGGGAGCTGGGAGTTTTAGAATGTTATAACCAAGAAATGTTATGTTATATTCAAATTCATCATTTACTTTTCAAAATGTTTAAGTACTTGTCCATGTTGACAACTTTGTACATGCATATAGTAAACACATTATATTGGTATGGTTATTGTCAGAATTCATATGTAATGATCATAAAAGTTTCAAACAACATACATAAATACTGTCCATGATGTCATGAAGAAAAAATCACAGTTAGGTTCATTATCCGATGAAAGTGTTAATATACATTTACATGTACCAGTTGATTACTTTTATGTTTAAACACCATTGTTCTATCTGAGGAAACATTATAATGTAATAAATAATCTTTACTGTGTGTGTGTGTGTGCGCATACTGCATTTCTTACTTTGCTCCCACTTCTCTCTCTTCAGCTGCCATTTTTCTCACTTCTGTCCATTAAATTGATGTTACTTCCATCTAAAATTCAAGTCTAGCTTGACCCCTTAATAACCAATGTAGATATGCAAACCTTTTGTAAGGAGTTTAATTTTTTAAAATTTTTTCACTATAATCTGGTTTCACTGGATTCTGAATGTACGAGTTGTTTTGAGGTCTGATGTTATTAAATCTCTCATGAATGATAATTGCAAGGAAATGTAAATGTATCTCAGCATTAGATTTTGAATTGTGCAGTTACAGCAGAAAAGCTAATCTTATGAATGATGCTGTACAGGTCAAACACTAATTTAAATAAAATGAATTTGACCAACGATTTTGAAGTAGTTACGATAGCTCTTTTGATGCTAGTTCCAATAGATTTTATTAATATAAAATTGCTTATAAAATGAATGAAACTTTTCATGGTTACTACTCATTTGTTACATTGATTTGAGATTTGTGTAATAGAGGAGGTTAAAACATAAAATTTAATTTCATTAACAATGATGGAAATTTAAACTTGAACAATCATGGTAATATAAAAGCAAATTTTTAAAATGGTAAAAATCTACAATATTCTCACTGTATATACTTATATGTAATTCAAGTCCAACCGCAACAACATACATCCTGATCTGCTGTCACATAATGCATTAGCAGATCAGGATCTATGTTATTCAACTGATTACTCCTAAAGTCACACAGGTCATGTAGGCATCAAACACCAACTATTTCAGTAATGGCTGTCATTATTTAGAATTTGATTCTACATACCTTTAAGTGGCAAGTATTCACTTCATTTGGATTCATATACATCCACATTCCATTGGAAGGTCATTATTTAGATGCCCCGAGAAATGCATATGGCAAAATCAATGTTAAAGTATGTTGACATTTTGGACGAAATGAACCTAAAGGTGTGATCTAGCACAATCCAGATTGAATGTTGTGTGCCGTGATGTCACAATGAAAGCTACGCATATTGATAAATAAATTTGTTCTACCCTATATTGTGATGATTCTACTCAAAGCACTTTTTTCTTGACCCAAGATTAGTACATGGCCACCATTGTTAAAGGCCATAGTGATTGATCATTTTTGTTTGAAAGTTTCTTGGTGACAGTTAAGGTGCAGAGCATTCAATAATCAGGATTGAATAGACTTTGGTTAAAGAAAATTAGTGTTAAATTTTAAAAGGACAATTTATATTTAATTTAAAATGAATAAATGCTCATCAACCAGAAAATTTGAATAGGATAAAAGCATCATACTATGAAAGTTGTAAAATTTTCTATTTACATTTATATGAACAACCTACAAACAACTGGTCTGTTCTTGAAGATCTAAAAACTTGTGCCATTGATAATCACAATATATAATTAAGGATACCAGTAATTACAATATACAAGAAAATTGATTGCACATAGAACATATTTATAGTAAGTCTTAAAGTCAAACAATTGCAACGAGGTCATGTCCCCTAGCAACCATGTTGAGGCCACCAAAAGTATATAACTGTGCAATCTGACTGTAACCTTTGTGAAACTGCTGTAGAGTTACTAGGCAAACATGAAAAGAAACCAAGTACCATGACTCTATCTCAAAGGACATTTGAGTAAAAGTATAGCAAAGGGTAAAAACAATTGTTCAGTGATCCTGACCTTGAACAAATAAAATTTAACATAGATTTATCCCTGTATATCAGTGACCTTGACAATATAACCTTGACTAGATACATGAGATACCATCAAATTATGAATGTAATGTGACTTGTACATGTACTTCAACTTTTAAGATATAAAGCAGCAGCAAAAGAAGTTTGAGTGACCTAGAAACTTGACCTTGAAGATCTGACCCCAAATGTAAAATATGCTTTCTACTGATAATATATAGGTATAAAAATATTTATCCACTATTTAAAACAGCTCTTATGCTACAGTACAGCGGGAAAATGAAACTGAAACCAAAATATTAATCCATTACCTTGACCTTGATGATAGCATCTCCAAAATGTCGTAAGTGACACACTTTCTATCATCCATTTTTCTGTAAGTTGTCAAACATTAAGGAAAATGTGATGGAAAACTTAAAATGTTGGCCCATGACTTTCACCTAGAATATACAGTAGAATTGGCATGTTAAGTTTCATCCCTTAAATCTCAAAATCTCTAAAGGTTATGGAATGGGAAAGGAAAGAGGGACAGAAACTAAAATACTGACCTGATATCTTAACAGCAGCATACTTTCTAATGACGATCTGAAATGTCATCCTTTAATAGTGTTGTCCCAAGAACACCAGCCATGGCAAACTGCTGGTCGAGTGTCAGGCAATGTTATGCATAATAAAGCTTCTTTTAAGTGCACCCTCATAAAAAAGAGAGCATATATGTGCCCTTTACTGGTGTATTCAAGATAATATATGTATAATAAGTGAAAACAATGTCTAAATGACATAAGGTTGTTGCCATCTTTGAACAGTGTTGTCCCAAGACTACCAGTCAAGGCAGACTGCTGGTTGCCTGTCAGGTAATCATAAGCATGGTAAAGTCATCTAAGCGCACTGTGTAATAAATAGAGAAATTTATGTGCCATCTACTGGTGTATTCAAGAAAATATCTGTATAACAAGTGAAAACAAGTTGTGAATGACACCAGTTGCTGCCCAAAATACATATGCGAGAGGTTAACCAACTCAGTCAATTAAACTTCTGTAGATATCAGACAGGGCAAACCCCAAGGATGGTAGGGAACAATTCAAGGAGGGAGGCACACAGAGATTGCAGGGGACCATCATTGTGAGGCAAGGTGCACTGCTGTACTAAAACAGGCTAGGGACAATTGTGACTATATCTCAAGTGTTTCTAAAACTTGGCCATAGGGATTGGTGGTTGTGAAGTGCAATGGAAAAATACAATATTGCTAATAACCTTGACCACAACATACCTTCTAATGACGATTATGTTTAAGTATACTATGTTTCATTTATTAATCTTAAATGGCTTAAAAAGTTATCAACAACAATAATAATAAAAAGACATTGATCTTGACCTTAAATAACACCATCCAATGATGATGCATCAATATGCCAAGTTTTATGCTTGAATCTCAAACAGCTCTAAAGTAATATAGTGGTAAGGAAAATGTAATTGAAAATAGTGGTAAGGAAAATGTACTTGAAAATGTTTTTAAAGATGACCTTGACCTGAAAGATAGGATCCCTATGGTACTTGAATCACCATCTGACAATGAAGTATCAGCATGCAAAGTTTCATCCCTTAATCTCAGGAAGCTTTTAAGTTATGGAGCAAAGTGAAAGTGTTGGACAAATCTTATGTTCCCCATTTCTCAAGAAAAGATGCCAGGTAACTGTAATACATAATACTTGCAAGTCTCATTGGTCAGGAGGTATTTAATACAACCTGGTTCCAAAGTCTTGCTGACTGTGGAGTATTTAATACAACCTGGTTCCAAAGTCTCATTGATTGGAAATTAGAGTCACACCTATCCTTACAATCACCTGCATATTCACCTTATTAGAACAGCCATTTTAATCCCCACCTCCAATTTTCTATATTAGTCCATTTTGTAATAGTCTCCTGCCTTCTGTGGTCAGTAGCCAGATGTTTCCTATCTATCAATTGTTTTTCTTCTTGCCTTAAGTAGTAACTCAGAAGCATATAAACAGCGACTACTCTAATTGTGCAAATTACACTTTTCTTGATGAGCAAAGCAAAGTCTATATGAAGGCATATCATGTTAACTGGTGTGTAAACATTTTATATCTCACTTGTACTCACCATACTCAAATGTGTCAATATGTTGAGTTTGAAAGCATGGCAGTTTTATCCTTCCAGGAGAGGGTCAAAGCAGTTCATTTGCTGGATGATGGGAAAAGCAGTTATGTTGCCACGGCATAAATGGATGTTCCTTTTTGTGCAAGTGTTACAGGTATAATTTGATAGCTTGATCTATTTGGCTGTGAACTGATGAAAACCTATATTATTATGTGTGCCAGTCTATCATACTGTTGCTTAAGTACTTTTTCCCCTACCTGTTTTATGGAGAGAACTCAGTGTTCAAAATTTTGTCCATACATGTTTGCTTTTCTGAAATTCCATTAATATAGATCTCAATATGAAATTTCCACCCCAAAATGGGTAATACTTCTTCAAAATCTGGACTGACTAGCAGAGTTATTATCATGTCTTTAATTAATACTAAAAATCCATGCAAGGCTTTCAGCACTAATATATCAATGCCACTTTATCATTACCTTTACAATACCATATTCCATGTACTATCTGCTCAATGTTTAAAAAAATAATAATCTGGGAAATGTTCATGAAGTTAAAGTTACTTATAACAAGCACATACTAAGGATATCATAAACAATGTTCCCATCACATGTATATAAATACTAGACTAGCTCTCCACTTTGGAGGTTCATTTTTCAAAATTAGTCATGCTGAATAAAGAACTACATTAAAAACAAGCCTTAAAGCCCAATTTTACTCATGTTGGTTAGTGGTAATGCCAGGCATGTATGATGGTAATGATTTAACCCACAATGGTTAGTAGTAATTAAACACTAGGCATGTATGATCTATGATGGTAATGATTTAACATACAAAGGTTAGTTGTAATTAAACACCAGGCATGTATGATGGTAATGATTTAACCCATAATGGTTAGAAGTAATTAAACACCAGGCAAATATGATGGCAATGATTTAACCCACAATGGTTAGCAGT
This sequence comes from Megalonaias nervosa, assembly GCA_016617855.1. Taxonomy (NCBI): domain Eukaryota; kingdom Metazoa; phylum Mollusca; class Bivalvia; order Unionida; family Unionidae; genus Megalonaias; species Megalonaias nervosa. The sequence continues at coordinate 109,173 of JAECUM010000779.1, forward strand.
AATTAAACACCAGATACATATGATAGTAATGATTTAACCCACAACAGTTAGTAGTAATTAAACACCAGATACATATGATAGTAATGATTTAACCCACAACAGTTAGTAGTAATTAAACACCAGATACATATGATAGTAATGATTTAACCCACAACAGTGAGTAGTAATTAAATACCAGGTATGTATGACAGTAATGATTTAACCCACAATGGTCAGAAGTAATTAAACACCAGGCAAATATGATGGTAATGATTTCCTCAATGGTTAGTAGTAATTTAACACCAGGTATGTATGATAGTAACGATTTAACCCACAATGGTTAGAAGTAATTAAACACTGGGTATGTATGATAGTAATAATTTAACCCACAATAGCTAGTAGTAACCAAATACCAGGCATGTATGATGTAAAATGGTACTGATTTAACCTACAATAGTTAGAAGTAATTAAACACAAAGCAAGCATGAAATTAAGTTTAAAAAATAAAGTTCTGTGCAGGTTTGTGGACCTGCATTCTTTCATAAAGAATGCTGGAATCAAGGCATGTTCCTAGCAACGGATATTTTCATGTGCATTTTGGACAAACTGATGGGTGTATGGACTTGTTAATGAATGTGTGAATATTACATTAAACATTGTTAATTACCTTACAAAATACCATATCTATTCAGTACACGTAAATGTATAATGTTCATTCCATGTACCCACTAACATGTTCAGCATTTCCTCCTTATAAACCGAGCTCTTTTGTGTTACATAATCACACAATATACTACATCTGATATATATATATATATATATATATATATATATATATATATATATATATATATATATATATATTACATCATCTCCTGTACTCACCATCATGACAAGCGCTTCTGTGTTACAAACAAAATTCTTCTGTGTTGCATACTAAGACCATAATGCAGTATTTACCCAAGTGTAGAATTCTTACTGTAATTTATTACATACTCTGTTTTACATACTAACAAAATAATACAATATTTAGACCAGTGTATAATTCTTACTGTAATTTATTACATACTCTGTTTTACATACTAACACAATAATACAATATTTAGACAAGTGTAGAATTCTTACTGTAATTTATTACATACTCTGTTTTACATACTAACACAATAATACAATATTTAGACAAGTGTAGAATTCTTACTGTACTTTATTACATACTCTGTTTTACATACTAACACAATAATACAATATTTAGACAAGTGTAGAATTCTTACTGTACTTTATTACATACTCTGTTTTACATACTAACACAATAATACAATATTGAGACAAGTGTAGAATTCTTACTGTACTTTATTACATACTCTGTTTTACATACCAACACAATAATACAATATTTAGACAAGTGTAGAATTCTTACTGTACTTTATTACATACTCTGTTTTACATACTAACAAAATAATACAATATTTAGACAAGTGTAGAATTCTTACTGTACTTTATTACATACTCAGGATAGACCTGACAATTGTCAAATATAACAAAAATGTTAGGATTTTTTACATTATCAACACACGAGTCATACAAATCACCATGAGGATTTTGGGGATCCTTAAGAGGTGGTCATCTGTAATTTCCATCACCAGTTGTATAATCACCTGCAAGAACTTTCACCAGAAACAATACTCTGTTTCCATGCTCAGTGTAGCTATCCGAGTATTTGGCAGTCTTGGCAAAGTAGCTTCCCTTGCCAAATTTAGTTCCTGTGGCCATGCCACTGAGGCGGAAGTCGAAACCCTGATGGCAAATGGCATCTATGTACTTTGAATGTGTGCCATGGAAAAGGTACAGCTCACGTATATCAGGTTTCTTTCTCTTCATCTTCAACATCTTCCTGAAAAAAAACATTATTTTCTGTTAATTTTGTAAACTTTTTATTATTTTTGGGGCATGCAAGTGAGAGATAGTTTTTGAATTAAGGTCATGTGTGCACATCAGTGCATGTATGACTGGTTAATGCCTGCATTGCAGGCTGCTAATTATTCCCCCAGGCATTAATGCACTCAAAGAGTGCTGTTAATTTGCCATCAGGTCGTGAGTCAACTAAGTCCCCAATGACCTACACTAGCTGGTGAATTGACTTGAATACTGAAGGGTAAAGTGCTTAACTTTTAACCACATCAGCACACTCCTCAGTATAAGAGGAGACTCGTTGGCATGCAGGTATTACCGGACTATCTTTCTTCTGCCACGTATGGGTCTCCAGTCTGCGCATGCAGCATGTTATACCATGCATCCACAAGGCACTCTGCCACAGCACCAGCTGGGGATTTTACTTGAGTGGGAATGGACCCAACACGCACTCAAGTTAAATCTGGATTGGTATCTACAGCGTTAGACCAGGTGTCAACCAAAGCAGAATGAGATGCCAGTCATGATTGGTCGGTGACTATGATGTCATATCAGGACACCTGACTTCTAGATAGGTGGAAATCATTCCACATCTCTGTCTAGGTACAGGAGTCCGAGTGAGGAAAAGGAGGAAAGGGGCTCGGCAACTGGCATGAACGCTATGGATGTCGTCACAGCCCTGAAATGCCAGTCTGTACTTAATTTTTCAAATTCAGTCCAGTTATACTAATGGACATAAAAATAATCCAATAATGTGTAAGCCACCTGTGCAATTAGCCAAATCAAATAAGTTTCTAAATTTCATTGTTGATTACTTTCAAGTTGGAATTTGGTGTACAAAGTGTACATAAATATTTCTAGAAAATACCAATCAGCTAAGTCAAAATGACTCATGTATTTTGTATCACGCATAACAAACATAAAAAGAATTTTGATGGTGGTAACTAAAGAGCATGCAAGTAATTATACGTAAACAAATATTAGTTGTTTTTTCATCCATTTCTTAAGTAACAAAATTTGCAATTCCTAATAAGAATACTGTTTTCTCTATTAAAAATAAAACAACACAAAATTATTTTTATTTCCTATGAATGGTGATTTAAAGGTATAAATTTTCTAGTGGCAAGATTGCTGACATCATTGTCATCATTAATAATATTGATGTTTTCTATCTTAAGATTTTTGAGAATTATATATCTTCTACATCAGGGGCTATAACTCTGGCAGAATATTGCTATATATCCAAAGATTATACTTGGATATGCAAAGAGTTCCTGTCCCACCTGCATATCCTGGATCATCATACGATCTAAAGGCAAGACACAGTGTTGGATGGAACACTTATTACTAATTATGGTATAGAAATGATAAGGCCCAACAAAAAATATGTGTTTCTGGTCAGATGACCACCTCTGTTTATCACTGCTGACCCTAAGCACTTTTTCCTCCCATGGTTTAAAAAAATCGCATTAAATATATGCAATGTTTAAAAAAAATAAAAAAGACCTGCCTACCCTGATTTAAAACCAGTGCATAGGAAACACATTTTTTTTCTTGCAAGTCTTAGAAATTACAACAATTGCAAGTTGTTAATCTAATCAATCTGCAAAATATGCTGAAAACTATGTACCATAAACCACATTTATGTGACCATACAGTGTTCACTAATTAACAAAGAAGCACAGCATAGTTCCTGATACCATAGAACAGTCAAGAGCTGAACAGCTATCATATTTTCCCAACTGTTTTTTGGACATGCAAAGTTTTGGAACAATTCTTTAATTATTTTGCCTGAACAATTTATACATGGAGCCTAAGTTTTTGGACAATTATGGTCAGTATTATTTTTTAAACTAATTTTCAGACACACAAAATAAAATTAATGATAATTTTCATTAAAAGAACAGAAACTGGAAATGTAATTTCATACAGTAGTTGGTGTCTGAATAAAAGACTACATGTCATTGGTTGATTGTTTTATAAAACATAGTTCTGCATGAATATGTTGTTGAAAATGCATGAAAATCAATATTTCTTTGTTTTATATTACATGTATATATAATTATTATTTGAAAGTTAACATGATTCAATAGGCATGACAAATTAGAAATTAATCTTGGTTGTTGTAAGAAGTTCAGTTTTGAAATTGTTTTCTCAGTGAAAAAGAACAAAAAACAGTAACAGGAATAAATTTATAAAACTAGCATGCATAAACTTTTCTTATTAATACCATTTAATCAGTTAATTAAATGTTGAAAATCCTAAGCAAGCGGTGTCATGACGACCAGTCCTTCACTAGATGATACTAAATCATAAATGTCCTATTAATAGAACATGCTGGTATTGAATGCACTGGCCACATTATCTATTAGATATGTTGTGAATAAATCAACAAAACTGAGGCTTAGTTGATTATTAAATGTGTATAACAGTTACCTTATCAACACATGATATCTGGATTTTGTTTTACCTAATTCTAATTGGCTAAATGACTAATCTGTTCAGGTAAATCATCTTAACCTGATCAAATATATTTGCCACTGGAGAGTGCGAGTGAGAAATAACTTTAGACCGATCATGATACTCAAACATGATCAATGTTCACCTGCTCAAACATGATCAATGTCTACCTGCTCAAACATGATCAATGTTCACCTACTCAAACATCATAACTGTTCACCTGCTCAAACAAGATTAATGTTCACCTGTTCAAATATGATCAATGTTTACCTGCTCAAACAATAATGCTCACTTGCTAAAACAGGATAAATGTTCACCTGTTCAAACATCATCAATGTTCACCTGCTCAAACAAGATCAATGTTCACTGGTTCAAACAAGATCAGTGTTCACCCACTCAAACAAGATAAATGTTCACCTGTTCAAACATGATCAATGTTCATTGGCTCAAACATCTTCAATGTTCAACTGAACACCAACCAAGACGTTAACATGATGTTTCAATTATAACAATAACACGCCTTGTGTTGCTTTATCTATAGCAGTCTATTATAGCCCAAATACTCACTAGATAATTGTTCAGTCTGTATGAAAAAGGTGACATGCAACATAGTGTGCCCTATTCAAGGCTGTAACTGGGTATATTTAAATAACTAATGCAATATTTATCTGATATCTGGAATCAAGGCTTCAATAGTCTTTGACAGTTTCTGTTCAGACTACCAATTACAATGAAATAGTTTAATCTTATGTCTATTTATGCTTGCAGAATTATATTTATGGTTGGTATAATGAAGTTCGGTCTACTTTCGACATTACTCAGTTATGATAATGAGCCAAACCCTAAAGGGCCTACTGGATTCCACCTCTGTGACCACATGGGTTTCACTGACCAATCATTGTTAGGACTTGCAACTGTGTATAGTTAACTGAATTGTAATTAGTGTCACTTTCAACTGAACCAAGGATGAGAAGGGACTTAACTTTTTTATTCATGTAAAATTTGTAAATAAATTAATTCATACCTACACCACCAGAGCCTACATATATAAGACAGTTCTGCATGTAGTTGTAATATTTTTATTATTTATTTGTTAATTTTTTTATATTGTGTCATTGTAATGTATTCATTATATGCACAATACTGATATCTGTAATTGTTGATTGCCTGAATTTACTGAAAGAAAGGTTGTTCATCCTCTCTTCATTGTGTTGTCAATATGTCATTGTTTACCTTTCATTATTTTTTATTCATATTGTTGCCAAAGGTGGCGTGCATCCAAAATTTCAAGCACTCTAGCTACATTACAAAAGTAATGTTAACAAATGTATGCTGAAGTGTTCGTACAGAAGCTACGCCTTTTACAGCAGTAACTTTACTATGCCTTTGTATGTGTATCAAATTCCATTTTATATAAGCAACCTTTATTGAAAGTCACTGAACGTGGCCTCCACCAACAATCATGGAGAATATTATTTTTGCATCCTTAATTTCTGAAGTCTGTGGAACCTCAACTTGCAGTTTCATTCTTTTAATTCAATCATCCATTTCCTTGGTCTTGCTTTTTTTCTTGCTATAAGCAAACATCTAACCATAAAAACCTGAGTAGATGTACAATTGTTCTGATAACTAGAACCTTTAAACCACCTCACTTACACAGTGAGATGAATAAACACTGCAGTTCTGACAACTAGAACATCAAATGTTACCTTCACACTTACACACAGTGAGTTGATAATTAATGCACAACAGGCCTTACAAACAGAACTTCAAACATTAACACCACGTTTATACACAGTGAGCTGATATTGCACAGCAGTTCTGCAGAGTAGAACTTCAAACATTGCTTGCTCATACATGGGGAGCTGATAATGCAGGTCAGTTCTGACAGTCAAAACTTCTAACACTGACACAGTGCTATTTAAATGCTGGCAAATTCTTGCTTCAAAACAAAACAGTAATTGCATGAAGATATAAAATGCATATACATGTACAAGCTGCTAAAATAATTTTATTCATCATAACTGTATTGCCAACTTAATCAGTAAATCAGTTTTGCTAGCAATTATTTTCTGTCTCAAAGATTTTAAAGCATAGAAAATTTATTTATTTTGAGGCATCCAAAACAAAGGGTCATGGTTGAGTACTTGTAGATTTTGTTTAAAAAATTTCTACTTACAATCTGCAACCAATTATCTGGACTTTTAAAAAAAATAACTTTTGTGATGAAGTGTGCATGAGAGGATAACAAGCACTCTAAGTACATTATATGTGTGCAATTAGATTACCAAATTAACAGTTTTTTAAATTTTAATTGAGGACAGCAAGGAGGAAAGTTAGGAGGAAAGTAAGAATTTTAGCATAACGAATAACGCTGGTAAACGATTTGTAGATTTTGTTTAAAAAATTTCTACTTACAATCTGCAACCAATTATCTGGACTTTTACAAAAAATAACTTTTTCTCTGTCCAGATAATTTATGTACTAATGAAAATTATCAATCTTCTAAATATTTTTTTCTGAGAATTAATATCTTTCTTATCTAGATTGTGTGCCAATATGTGCGGCAAATTTGACACTAGTTGGAAGTGGTCTACAGTAGGTAGGACCATGTACACTAGGCTGTTATATATCCTTGCTTGCCAATAAAGAACACCTGCATAATCCTCCTACCTCATTACTAACCAGTTAAACCTTTTTCTCTATTAAGATATAATGCTTGACCTACTACAGTTTTAAATTTTAGTTCATGCCCATTTTAAATACATACCTGAGATATCTCACTTAGTGATAAAATTACTTATAATAGCAGTTTGGTTGATCTCAGTCTGACACCATGAATTTAAATTCAAACAAAATAAAATCTGTGCAAAAAAGTAGTTTTCCTTATAAGTTTTAGATTTTCTGTAAATGATGGTTGAGTTTCAAATATGTAGAATGTATTTTAGCCATATCTGGTATGTAAAAAGTGAACTCAAATATTAAACCCCTTAACATTTTGGAACTATGAACATGCAAAAATAATCTTGCAAGAACACTAAATTGTCAGGGACTAGTATGTGGAACTGAGTGGTGTGCAACGGAAGTGTAAGATGAAATGCAAAACTAACTAGACATGTGTTTTATATTCAAACTTTAAATATTTCACAGAAGTCCTTGTTAAAAAAAATTATGTCCTGGACTCCAAGTACTGTAATTGAATGTATGGAAAATATGACATGTACATTTGAAAAAAAAATTCTGCAAGTTATTTATTTCTTCTACACATTAGTGTAGTTTTTATGCTTTCAATATATATCTCCTCCAAAAACTTACATATAGTAATTGGTCCACAGTTCACCATTCTCAATTCGTTGAATGTAAGTTATGCTGACTTCTTCTTTTCTCAAGGTCTCAAAGAACAAGGTTTCAACTTTCTGATATTCCACTTGATCTGAAGTCTTTTTAACCTATGAGGCAAAAAGATACAATGCACTGGAAATACCCAATGGAAGTGAAATATATATGTAGTACTAAAAAAGAATGAATTTCAACTTCCTGGGCATTTCCGTGACTTAGTATAGAGCTTGAATGTATGAAGATGGCAGCCATTTTGGAAAAATAACAGTAGTATGTGAAGATAGCAATCTCCTTTAGAACTTGTAATATTTTATTTTTTCAAAAAGCAAGGATACATTGAAACAATTTTTAGACTTATTCATTACATTGTAAGACATGGCAATTATGATTTCAAGATATGACGATGGAGATGCTTTTTTCTCATCCAAGATTCTCAATACTCAGAGTACCATGTCCCATCAGAGTTCCATAGTAACCCCACTGTATTAAGACAAATCTTTTAGTGAAAAGCCCCACTTTCTATTCAGAATAGGTAGACATAATAAGTTTTTCAAGATGGCCATAATGGACATGAAATTGAAGATCTGACCAGTACAATTTTTAATTAGTTAGACACTAGATGTTATCAATAGTCTTTTAGTGAAAACCTCATGTCTATATGACCATTTGTTAAGGACAAATAGTAAACCAAAAGTTCAAAATAGCTACAGTAATGGCTGAATTGAAGTCTGACTGGAACCATTCACATTTAGGACTATTTAGTGAAAACAGTATGCTGCTTGAACCTTCTATTCAGGATGAGAGTTAGTAAGATTTTCAAGATGGTCACCATGGCAGCTCTATTGGATGTCCAAGGTGATGTCTGATGAGAACCATTTTTATTTGGGGCCAATCAATATCAGGAATTCCAAGATGGCCACCAATGCAGCCATGTTGATTATCAGAAGGGCAACGTGTTCATTTAGCACCAACTAGACATCATAAAAAGTCCATTAGTGAAAACCCCACATCTGTATCACCATCTACTCAGGAGAAGAATCAATGACAAGATTTTAAGATGGCTGCTGCAGTGGCCATATTGGATGTCCAAGGGGTACCATTTTTGTTTAGGATCAATTGTGTTTGTAAAATTTCATGGCAATCCTGCCAACAGTATTCATCACAAACTAGTGCTAATGAATCACGGACAACTAATCACAAGGTACAGAATAAGACCAGAAGAGATAACAATAATGAGATCAATTCTGCAAATTTGATGTCAGTACTTAAGCCAAATAAACTGAATAAAATCATTTCTCACCAATTTATTTCTCATGAAAACTACTGAATTATTCAAATTAGATAATTACATAAACATGCATACCTCAACTTGCTTAAAAATATCTATTACATCTTGTCCACTTTGAACACTCCAAGTTTCAGGTACTGGACACTGTAATCCCATAACAGTCCCCTGGGCACCTTTATCAGACTGAACTACCCTGAAAAAAACATGTAAAATATAAGCAGACAGAGTGAAGTCATATATTTGTTTACATATCCAAATTTGTGCTTTTGCAGAAACTACTCAAATATACGTGAATAATACTCGCTGAAGGCAAATCATCTCATCCTACCATGCTTTCAGGTGAAAATTTGCATAATTCATAAATCTTTTCATTTTCAGTCACAAAACTCGTAAATAATACAGTACATATGTACTTGTCTTCAGGGTTGAAAGTGCTTGGGATTCTACTCCTTTCCTCAAGTCCACATTTTTATTTTGTTGGTAAATTATTTACTCAGTTCATATATGAAGGCACCAGAAGGAAATAAATTAGCATAGAAGTTGATATTAAAACATGTTTCTATTGTTTTGAGCATCTAAGTTGTAATATGAAAGAGGCAAAGCCAGGGAAATGTAAGTACTGCTTCTGCGGTTATGCACATACTATCATTCACATTCCTCTTGATCTAGAAAAGTCTTTATGCTAAAGTACTATGACTAAATTGTACAAAAATCTGTGTCGGCCATAAGCCAAACGTAATATTAAACCTATGCCAGTTAAGCATAAAATCTAGGTTACGATGGCCAGCTTTTGTTGTAAGGGTGGAGTAAATAGTGATACATCCAATTATAAAGTTTCTGGATACTAAAATGAATAATATGCAAGAAATGAACTTAAAACACTAAATGAACAAGTCAATTAAGCATAAAATACTGCTGAATGTGATCTATTTTTGTAGCAAAGTATACTACTTATAAAGACGCATCTCCTCAGTAAGTTTTATTATTAAAGATGGTATATGTTACCGGCAATAACAAATCCTATTTGGTCATGAGGTAAATGGAACAACCTAACCAAACTAGTAAAACATGAAATATGTCTCACAATGACTTTTTTTTTGTTAGCTAATCAAGATGACAAAATAAAACCCCTCAAAATGTACATCCATGACACAATACACACACCAGATTGCATCAGAATATGTGGAATGTTTTTGGAGCTATGATGTTACAAGGATATGCTGCATAGGAGATTTAAACTCATGGAATAATGCAATATATCCATCAAAAATTGAACCAAAATGAAAAAGGCTTATTTCCATTCAATAGGCATCCAATTATGTGTAAGCATTTTTCTCCATCAAAAAATTGAACCAGAATAGACAACAGCTTTAACTCTTTACTTTCTGCAATTACTTACTGTCCTGCCTACTAAGCCTGATAAACAGCCTGCCTTCTAGCCGCTGTTTGTAGGCTGAACCCAGGGCAGAGTATCATAATGGCTGCCTCAGTGAGAGCTTCTTGAGTTAATTTACATGCTGTTTACATTTTCTATATCAATCTTGTCCCATGCAAACTATGTAATTTAATGAAAACTAATATTTTAAACACTTACCAAAGTTTTGTGGCACTCATTTCCACCAATAAGGACCTATAATCCTCAGGAATCAATGTTTATATTTACATATTCATAATAAAAAATATACCTCAAGATATCTGTTGTGTTTATAATGTATAATAGACTAATTTTCTCACCACTATTTTGCACAACTGGAATATTTCCTCAGGAAAAAACTGTAAAAAGAAATCTATCTCCCTTGCATTTTCATCTAAATTAAATGTTGGCCCTGAATCTACTGTAAAGTTGTTCACATGTAACAGTTCCACATGTCCTGAACAGAAAAGTCATCAATTTCAAAACTTTCAAAACTTTCATTGGAATTGTCATCCGAATACATGAATGTTGCCATTTTGTTTTACTTTAACAACTGACCTCATTTTCAAAAGAAATTCCTGCTTATATGCTGTAAAACTACTAATAGAACACTTTCATCATTTTATGTAAGGACTATTATCATTGGCTAAATATTCTTTAAAAAGACCAGATGTTTGCAATTTCATCCAATGAAAAGCTTTAATATGAAACATTTATATGCATCTCTGGGGATTCCCAACCCTTGGCGAGAAACACATGTATGAGCCAACTAGGATAGAGAGAGTATTATTAGCAGCTTGTATATGCGTCTCTGGGGTTACAAGGCTACTTTTAGCGTCACATATATGCGTTAGCAGAAGGTAGAGTTAAAAGGCACATCATCATCTAACAGGCAATTCACCTATACAGTGGCATCCAATTATGCATAAGCACTGCAGAGCATCAATGGTTAGCAGAAGTGTGACTGTAAGGGCAGACAGGCAGATGGAAAAGGTGACTACTGTATAGCACCTGCATTTTGATGAAAGGCCTTAGATACTTTTATACTTAATGAGGTTTTGAATCAAGTTTTATGTTTATTTTTTTATATATAATACAGCACAAATGAATTGTTTCCAAAACCTATACTGTCTTCTAACATTAATTTTAGATAATGCACACAACCTCACTGAAGTATTGAATGACTCTACTACCATATTTACCGTATATGTTGGGACACCATATATGTTGGGACACCATAAATTAATTTTAAAAGTAATTTTTTTTGTGCACTGTATGTTCTGGGACACATCGTTTTTTTTTAGTCATAAGTTGTGGGACACTTTTTAAATCATTCGAAAATTACATGTCAGAAAATGCACTCCAACTGAAATTTCATTTTTAAAAATATAAAACTGTGTACTTTAGATAAAACTTTTTAATCCACTGCAGCAGCATCTCATCAACACAACCCTTCTCCTGCACATGTATCATCCATTCTTTCGGTGCATGAATATTTTTGTTAGTTTTCTCATACCGTGAAAAATTATTAGAGACAACACATTAACTGAAGCAGAAACTGCAAGGACTAAAGTCAGATTTTTTCAAATCTGCATCAGTCTAATTATCACACTTTTGACCCCCATCTTATCATCAGTCCATCCAGGGATGCGATCAAAGTACACTAGAATTTCATCCATGTTAATGATCCTATTGTTGGTGAAATCATCTGCTTCTCTTCTGGCCTTCATGAATTCATCATGGTTTTTTTTCTTCTCCAAATCTTCTGGGTGACACTGGGCATTGATGTCTGTACACAAATCACTATATTGTGTCACTTTAAAAATTGTTTCATTGTTTCAATTTATTTTCAAAATTCCTGTGAATACTGGTGAAAAAGAACCAAAGTTAGCTTCCATTTCTCAGCCGACTTAGTATATCCCCCCCAAAAAATCGCCATACTTAAAAGAATCCATAGTTTGGCTTCCGAGGTCAGCTTGCTTTGCAATAAAATAACCTTTGTGTTTAAATCCTTTTAAAAAAAAAGTGGCTTCAGAGTATCCAAAGTTGGCTTCTGAGGTCAGCTTGCTTTGTAATAAAAATAGCCTTTGTCTTTGATGTCCTGTCGGTAAGTTCAAAGGAGTTTATTGCTCGCTGCCAGTTGTGTTTATTCACCACCCGGGCTTCTATGTGCTTGGCATCTGTAGTAATAATTAATACAAAGGAGCAGTGACGTCTGCAGGTCAGTAGTAATGATACTGTTGTAACCCATGCTGGCGAAAAGATTGTCACTTACACTGAAGTGAACATGTTTTCAAATAATGATTTTTATTTGCGAGATACTGTCATACAGTAGACCTGGATATAATTCAACCTTGGTTATTTTGTACCTAACACTGTGTCATGCGTGAATGATAGTTGTCTTCAAAATATCGGTTGATTATTTCCCTCTTGTTTGTGATTTTGTTGGATCCAGTTTTCAGTCAGATAACATATTCAAACCTCTGAACACAACCAACACAATTTGTTTCTCAATGTTCATGTCAATGAACAACATGGCGTGTGTTATCCGACATAAGCGATACATGCTACAGTATGGAAGCCTACGCTACATATATGAATTTCGTGGACATATTTTATTCTTTAATGCTCACACTGAAAAAAAGGAATAAATGATAGCAATACCAGGTTAGTTCAGTTCTGTTTATTATCAAATAAGCATTTTGTTTATCTATTTTATTGCAACGTGCATTGGGGTGGGGGAGCACAAATGCAATACAAATTTTTTTCATTTCTTAAGTCTTGGGACATATGACCTAGGTGAAAAAAGTTCTGGGACAGGAAAAAAAAATTATTATTTTATTGTGTCCCAATATAAACAGTAAATACGGTAATATACAGTGAGATACAGCTGTCAGTACCTACTGACTTGGAGATTTCTGTAGGTGCCTCCTGCACATTCTGGACTCTTGACAGGTAATCTTAAGCCTTATTCCAAGATTGTGCACCCACAGTGGACCCTCAAATAACTAGCACTGGATGCAAAATGTTCTCAAAGTGTGAATCTTTAGCACTGGATGCAAATGTTCTCAAAGTGTGAATCTTTCAACTCTAAAGTTTACAACAGGTCAAAAAAAAACCCTCAACTGCCATGAAAAAGTAAATGAACAGAAAACAATCTTCATACAGTGTATTCAAACAGTTAGAAAATATGGTGAAAACCGAACTGAAACCAGAAGATACTTACAGTCATTAAATTTATGCTAATACAGATGTTTTGATTTTGGCTAACTGATGGAGTCCTCTTTTCTGAACTGGACCCTCATTTTCTAAACTCTAAGGGTCCAGGACTTTCCATGTTGAAAGCCTACTGAAAGTATTGAGTGTCCAGAGTTAGTGTCCAATAAAATTTCACCCCAAGTGAATAAACAATTTGCTTTACTTAAAAGGCTTGCTGATGTAAACTTATATGGACAAATGTGATAATTTCACTCAAATCATGCCTTAGAATGAAGCACCCTGCATATGTTACAATGAACACGTTCAGGTGTGCAATGATTTTTCATCCCAAGATGATCCTCATTACAAGTTTGATCTAAATGGGTTTAATGAACTATGAGACAAATACATGGATGCATATGTGGTTTAATACCAAATACCAGGGTGGGTACTGATGACAACATAAACAGTTTAATATTATTATATAAACTCTGGTGATATTGTGCAATGGGTCTCAATGACAAGAACGTTTGGTCCAGGTTGCAGTCTTGAACTAAACTTACTGTGCAGAAACCACTTTTTTTTTAATCTTATTAGACTTACCATCACTGTGATATCTGACCCTTGGCCCAGAATCTATAATTTTATGGTTACCCAAAGTGCAAGCTATGTGCAAAGTTTGGTCAGAGAACTTACTCTAGAACAAAGGTCATTCAGCAAAACCCATTTGTTTTTGAGCCACAATGACCTTAACATTTGACCTTTTGACTCCCAAATGAACAGATAGACTTCTTCTGTACCCAAGTGCTAGTTACTCACAAAGTGGAGTCCAGGTAAGTGATGCAAAACTAGAGAAATTTTGCAGAAAACATTTTGTTTTTTCAGTCACACTGGCAATGACCTTTGACTTCCATATCAGAAGACTTCTCTCCTACCACAAGAGTAAATTATTTTTGGTAACTGTAGATGGTGGATAACTCGAGTTACTGTGCCACCAAGAAAATGGTACAAGATAGATGGACATCATTCCATATGGTAGGCACAAAAATAAACAAAGAATTTACAGGTCACACACTTACTGTTCCTTCTTTTTCTTTGCTTCCTCAGCTTCTTGTGGAGTAACATATTCTGAACGACGCCTTACTCTGCGCTTGTTCCTTGTTCTAAGATTTTGCTGAACCATCAAATCAAAGTCCAAACAGTATTCTTCGGCTGGTGTGGAAATCTTAAAATCACCTTTAGAATTCTCAAGATACTTCTGCTCAATCTGTCTACTTGTAATGGTGGTCTGGTACCCCATTATACTCTAAAATAAGCAAATTAGGTAAGTCATGAAAAGTGCACATTCTATTGAAACTTGTGTGCTTTACAACACTGGTTTCTTCCTTTCAGAAATTAACCTATTTTTATAATCTGAATAAGGGAAAACATTTCATTTTTGGGTGGGTAATAGCTAAAATTTGACTGTTTTGTACAACTATATATATATATATATATATATTTGTCTGCAAAGCAAATAATAATAATAATAATAATGATAATAATAATAATGACCTTTCTTATTGTAACATGGATCATGGATCACTGAGAAAAATAACATTAATACATTCATATGTTCACAGTATGATACTACCTTATCATTTAAACACAGATTTCTTGATCTTCAATGAATTTGCCAGGAAGAGAGCAAAACTATGCATATGATAAACATTAGAGGATCTTTGATTCAAATTCTAAACATTTAATAATTAGCATCAATATAAACATTTGATAAAATATATATCAAACTACTTCCAAAAAACTTGTTAAATTCTTAGGAATAGACATTAACTATATAATGGATATTTTCTTCATCACACAAGAAATATTTCAAATAAATGAAGTATGAATCCAGTTTTCCATTTTCAGTGTTTCTATATCTAGATCTTGGACATATCTCCATTCATACAACATCCTCTATTGTTGTATTGTATCTTATTACATACCATTTGATCTTACATGGCAAATCTAGTGTTCAATACAAATGTTCAGATATGTGATTCAATATTTCACACCTAAAATTTCCATATGGCACACACAGACTAGAACTACTTTAACAACTTGATATATTGGAAAGTGGTCGACTTATAAATTATTTTGAATGATTTATTGCTATATATTTGAAACTACTCAAAAATGTCAATACACATTTGTAATTTTAAGAAATGCAGTCATATTGGGTGAAAATGGCTGCTTTTGCCACTGGTAACAATGGCGGATTACCATAAGTAGTGAAGAGGAGTTTATTGGCATTTCACGGTATCTACCACCAAGAAATTAAAGTTAGTTAAGGTTGACAACAATATTCTGGATAAAATTTTTGACAGTGAGTTCTCAGATGAAGTGAGTGTGCAAAGTCATACACCTCTCCCTCGATAACTCATGTACATCGGGGTCTAAAAACTTAGACCGCACTATAAGTGAGGGCACAAGTTACCGAGGGACCTCCAAAAAATCTGCTAGACATCCAGAGAACCATGAGATTGGGGGGGGGGGCTGGGTAGTTTAATGACTGAAACCTCATTATATAATCATGTTGAGAATAACTGTCAGCAAAATGTTTTATCTGATGAAGTTGTTTGTTATTCTGTATAAATTACATTTATTTTCAAAATGTCCAACATTTGAAAGATCGATTACATGATTTGAACTGATTTCAACAACAAACATGGGTATGTGAAAACATTCATGTATTACGTCCCGGTTTTTTGTTCTGTTCATTAGTCTGGTTCCTGGAGTAGTGTTCAATAGTATTTTGTGAAACAAGGAGACTACGAAGCAGGGCACCAGACTAACTGTTGATACACTACCAAACAAGATTCCTTTTTATCAAAAACACCGCAACATTTCATGAGACAATCGTCTACGTTGAAACTCAATTTTTGAATTGTTCAATTAGTAAAATATTGATGCTGTGATTTCATTGCAAGTAACAGTGAAACTTCTTATCATCCTTGAGGATATCTCTATGCGCAAATTCAGGAATTCTCTGAAACTTGTTTTCCCACAATGGTCCATATCTGTGAAACAAAGCTCTTTATTTTATGATGTAATCATTTCACTTGGTTGCCTTGCTATCTTTAATCAGTTATGATTGAGTAGGTTAATATATGTTAGTGTAATTAGATTACGTACACAAAATAACATTTATAAGTGTTTGATTGATGAACTGAAATGAATTATCTGACATACGACCAGGGCCGCTGGTTCTTAAGCATGTAGGATTTGTATGCCTTTTAACTTTTTTATTTACTCCACCTCCTTTATTTGACTCAAAAGATGTAATTAATGTGATAATAGAAAAGGAGGCCAGCTTTTTATTTAGTGCTTCCTCTAGTCCGATATCAAAACATGGTCGGCATTAATTAGGTTCTCAGAGAAATGCTCGCAGACATAGCTGTTATGGTAGATTGACACATTTTACGTTTACTTACAAGAGGACACATTGCATATATGATGATTACACTTAAAATGAACCAAAAGACAGAATTAGAACACCAATTTAAATTGATAAAAAAAAATTATTTAATTCGTATTTATTTATTAAAGTACTGCCTCCACTAGGCATAAGTGACATTTCCATTGATCAAAATTTTCTTGAATATCATTAATTACTGTGTAGTAAGAATGTCGTTTGGAAAGAAAATGTAAAACATTGTATGACTTCTTTTTAAAGTTGATATTTTCTAATGTTGATTAATATTTCCAGGTCCTTTCTACCATTTTTGACGATAAAACGAGCGATATATCAAAGTTTCCGTTACCAATTTTGATTGTGATTTTCTTAAAGTTCAACAAACAGGGATCAATTTTTGGGTATTTTCTGGCTTAAAAATGGGATCCATGCCTGACTCCGCATTATAAGCAGGTTTGTGAGTTATCAGGGTGCAAGTTATTGAGTGGTGTACGAAACATAAGAGAGAGAGACAGAGAGAGAGAGAGAGAGAGAGAGAGAGAGAGAGATAGAGAGAGAGAGAGAGTGTGCAAGTACTTTGTAGCTGAAATCTTATTGAAAGTTTAACAGCTCCAGAACAGCAAGACTCATCAAGTCATGTCAAGATTCAAGGCAGGGTTAGAAATGCTCCCATGATTAAAACAAACAAAACTTTACCCCTGTTTAATTAGATACTTAAAATGGTGCTGCCTGGTTACATTAATGAATCTGGATGGTTTGTACCTTGAACTAGTCTTAATAGTTACAACACAGCTATAGACAGACAATTAAGGAAAGTACCTATGGCAACATGATTTGATCTTCAGATGGGTTTGCTAATTGCCAGAAAAGTACTGAATTTTAGGTGCAATGACCTTAAAAAATGGGTCTAATAATGAGAGAACAAAAACTTCATGCACACACTGATTTCCCAGCTGCAGCATCGATGAAGCAAAACATGCATTCCACAGTGTAAATCATCTAAAAAACCAAAATGATCCAAAAACAATTTCAGCTTCAGATATTTCAAGATATGGTCTACAGGATTGTTTTAAAGATGAAGGTTTAAGGAAGGAACTTTAAATTTGTCTATTAATATTTCTGACTATAAAACTGACAAACATTTGCAACATATAGGTAGACATATCACAAAGAGCTGCAGCTGTTTTGACCATGACACAAATTTAGAAGAATTACATCTTGTCACAATGTTCTTGATACTTTTTCATCATTGAGCTAAAGCAGGGAATTGTGTGTTTGTTTACATTTAAAATTCTTGAGATTGTTAGCAGAAAGTAAAGTGAAGAAAACAGAGCAATATCGTTTTGAATTTTCATTGTTACAATTAATATTCAAATGATTATTAAAAATCTAGTCTGCATCTTAGAACAAGACTGAATCTTGATTTTGTAAAAAATATATGCTTAAATTATCACCTTTGGGTTGAATGCATCAATAATTTCATGTAATGAAATCAGAGAAATAGAGAGTTTTAAAGTACTGTAAATTATTAAGCTTTCTGCATAAAATAGAAGAGATTTAATTAATGTTATTTTGTGAAATTTGCTCTGAGATTTGCTTGGCAGTAAAGTGTGTGTATTCAGTAAATAGGGAGTATGAAAAAAGGTCAAATACTGGTCCAAAACCTATATTTCATTAGATAAGTAAAGAAAAACTCTCTTGCCTGTGACCGCAGTTTAAACCCATTCACATGTCCCATAAAACATTTTTGAAAATTTCAAAGGTAAAGAGTAAATCACCATATAAGCAATTCAGACAGATCGATGACAACTGTACAGTATATATCTAGGCCTAGCTCCAGTTATGAATGTCACATGGTGATGTTTCAGACAGTTGTACAATAATGCTTAATTCATTTTATTAAAACTATACATTACAAAAATTGAAAAGAATGTGTTACTAAATGGGGGATATGTAATAGATACAAATCCACACAAGTGCTTTGTTCTGAGTCTGGGGAATGTTAACTCATTTAATATAGCACAGGAAATTCATCTTGACCTGACTCCCTAAATATATTCCTATGCTGTATCAAACTTGTTCTTTCTGCTGTTACAACTCTATGGTCATAATGTTATGACTCTATGGTCATAAAATAACTAACAGATAGAAGCAAAACCAACAAGCTTTGTAAAATTCAACAGTTTCATTATCAATGTTATAAAGAAAACAGTTATGAGGAAATGACATTAGTATGAACTGAATCCAAAATAATCCTGAAAAAGTTCTATTAAAGTCCAAACGAATGAAATGTTCCATATAAATTTCAGGTTCATGAATATATTTGTCTGCAAGCAATCGTGTTGTCAAAATGCTGGTTTCCAGAACTCTTTTGAACAATTCACAATAGTTACAAAATAATATCATAGTCCACCGAGCACTTTCTGTTTCCAATGAATAATCCAAACAAAATGATTTTAAACTCAAACAATAAACATACAATACATCAGCAAATCTGATGTTACAACAACAACACAAGAAATAAGAATACAAAATCTGCTGAGTCCGAGCTACTTATATACAGGTGAAATTGCTAAAGCATGCACATTGCCACTATTGCCTACATGATAGATTGCAAATTTCCAGCATCATAGAAGGACTCACATGATTTAAAGCATCCAATGGGAAATAACTTAATTCTTCTAAGATAGCACCTGAACAATATGTCCAATGGTAAAATGCCAGAAATTCTTGAAGATATTTACTAATAATTTTATTATTAGTCAACTACCAATACATACAGAAGCAGCTATTTATAGATCCTATGTAATTTTACATTCTTTAAAATTGTAAAATAGGACCAATGCACATAAGAAATTCCAACTGAGGATAATCAATACATTTACAGTCATGAATAAAAATTACAAAAGTTAGAAAAAAAAGGAATTACCGAAATTATAGATACATATACATAACACTGCCTACATGTAGCTTTGCCTATGAAATTAAACATATTGAGTTCTAATGATCATGAATGTGTCCTACTTCAAAAATGCAGATTCTCTTCAATAAGCAAATGGACAAAGAATGAACAGAGAGATGCACAACAGTGACCCACTAAACTTTTCCAGAAAGTCTTCAGAAACCTGAATATGAGTTTCAGACATGTCTCAGAATTCTTAATCATTGATATTTTTTCTCTAGTTTTTCTGGGCTTTTTCTCATGCCTTCCTCAGTATGCATGATACTTTTTCTTTTTATCTTTGAAATATCAATATCTTACAGTTGCATGCCTTTGGCTCTCAGTACTCATTAATGTCCAGATTTTGGTTAATGTACTCTCTAACTCTAAAATTGTTAAAGCTACTTTAAAACTCCAACACACACACACACACACACACACACACACACACACACACTTATTCAGTAGTATTTTCATTTCTAAGTTTCACTGAGATCAGTAATTTTTCCATCCATTTGTTCACTGCCTTCTTTGATTTCTTTGCTAACTGTTTTCTTCAGTTGATAGATACTACTTCTCACATTAACAACAACAATAATAATAATAATAATAATAATAATAATAAGCATAAACAGGCTGTACAATATGTTGAGGTGGAACCACCAATTATTGAGTTGGAAACAACTTAGTTTCCACCTGGAATGGAAACATTCCAGGCCGAATCAAGCAGGAGATATGATTTCAAGAAGATTTCAGTCTGACTTGTGCATGTATCTGAGGCATCATTCTCCATTTTTCCACCTGGCTATCATGAAAAGCACTGACAGTCATGTTTTGAGACAATTATTTTCCTTTAAAATTTGTACATGATGGAAATTTGGGTTTAGAATGAGGGTGAACTGGACTTTGAAACTTGCCAAAGGTGGATATTTAGAACATAGAATTCACAAGAGTATTTCTATATGTCTGAATTACAGAGAACTTTTACCAGGGATACCTAAAATATGGGCTTTAACATAAGATTTTCTTTTTGAAAGGACATAATTTTGAATATATTCTTTGAATTTGTTAAGAAAATAAAACATCTACAGTAGCTATAAAATTGCAAATGTGATCATTTCTAATTTTTAAAAAGCACTGTAAAAATTAAAATACAAACTGGAATTACTTGCATTCAGGGCATTTTTCTCATGGTTCTCTTCTAGAGTGTTTGATATTTTGCCAATCCTTATCTGTCAGCTGGGTATTTCATTTTATAAGAAATAAAATGTGTAAAAAAAAAAAATTACAACTAAGAATTATTACAACATAAGTGAGTAGGCCAACCAGAGTACACAGTTTGGTTATTAAATTTCACTAAATTTGTGTATAGTATACAGTTTTACTCATACTCTGACGAACTTGAATGAAACATGACATTATATTCTAATTTCCAGTAATTTCATTTTGTTATTCTTAATATTATCACTATAATTATATTTCTGATTGTGGTAAATAAAAATATAATAATAATGGTACCATAATAATGAAAAATTCCCTCATTATTAACAGATTACAGAATATTAGATATTTCTTATTATATTTCCTGAATTGTAAATGTCCATAAAATATCAATGATCAAATAATGAACATCTCTTTTATCCCAAAATAGAACATAAAATGATCATTATTTATAAAATGTTCTTCTTTTGAATCTACCATCTTTGTTTGCTTATTATTATCATACATATTAAAACTCTCTTCTATCACTGCTGCCAGAAGAAGAAACAAATCCAGCAGTCACTTCATATTAAATAAAAACATTCAAATGTATATGTTTAGGATTTATAATTGTAGTTTTTAGCAAGGGAGGGATGGAGACCCATCCCAACTTGCTACACAAATTTGGGTTTTAAAAAAAAACAAAAACATAAAAATAAAATCACACAAGATGAAATGCAGTTTTTGCTGACTGCAATCATCAGCATTGATTCATTGGACTTCAAATGGCCAACATTCTTTTATTTCACCTAAAAGTCTACTATTTTATTTTTAATAAAGGGAGGGGGCCTAACCATATGACAACATCCACTCCATCAACATGGGCACCTGTATAAGGGGCATGGGGGAAATACTTGCCCCCCCCCCTCCCCCTGGATTTCACCTCAAAACATGGTTTGGCCTACATCTGTAAATAGTTTACCACTTCAGGTTCCCCCCCACCCCCAAAATAATTCTGTGGGTACCTCTGATCACCAACTATCTGGATTTACAACTGAAGTGAAGAAAATCCATATTTAAGGCACAAAATGTGAGGATCTTGCAAGGACAGCAGTATATTTTATTTTTAAAAGGACCAAATGTTAACAGTGTATCAGAGCACAATGGTACTCTATTGAGAGGTATTGTTTTAATAAACTTTTAAATATCATGATAAAAATTACTGATATATTGCACAACTATGTGAAAGAATTTTAAACTTAATTGATAAATACTGCTTGAAACAATAATTGTATTCATTCCTTCAACCATGTTTCCTTTGATTTGTTCACTTATTACAGGAGGTCCATAGTGAAAGGACATGATTAATAGTGAGCAGAGCTGGAGTATTGTTAATGAGTTCTTTCAAAAGTGTGCATATGCAAAACAAAACAATTAAAACTATAACCCCACCAGTTGAAAAAGTGTGGCACTGGAAGTGTGTGTAGTTTACCAAATATCTTCCAGTGTTTTGCACGTGGTCCATTATGAAAAGAAAGACTGACCTTCTACAACTGCAACACTATTGGAATTCTCATCATTTGTATCCTCTATTCAAATGTACCTAGCAAGTCAAAAAGCATGAAATCCCTATTTTGACACAAACAGAGGAGCTGTCACACTTTGTCCTCCTTGTACACTCATGGCCATAAATTAGCTTTCCATTTAATTCAAATTAGTCAAAACTTTTGAAAATGCTGACCAGTAAAATTCATCAACACTGTGGTGCAATTTCTAAGAAGATAATCATCTTCCTATCGATTTCATACATGTGGGGTTCAATGTAAAGTTGTAAATTTGTTAGGCCTGGGTAGCAATCAACCACCCTATTCCAACATTGAGTGGTGTCTGCGAATTCCAACTTTTCATTAGGCAGCAAATGTGCTCTGACATCAGACCCCAACATAATGTCAAAATATGTAAAATGGCATGGAAGAGTCAGAAGAAACTCAAAATGGAGGGATATAAATTCTAAGTCGATATCTGAATTAAAATATTGATGGGATGTAAAATTTATATCAAGAACTATATTTATTTAATTAACATCTCAAACTTAGATACTGGTGGCTACATTCCCACTAAAAACAAACCTTTGATCCATATTCTATCCATTTCCCTAGTTCATCTTGCCAGAACCAGTGCCACTTGGTGGCTAGAGGCTGGTTTTCTGCCTCAAAGGAAACTGTTGAGAGACGTCGGATCTCCAATCTCCTCCTGTCACCTGTTACTCCTTCCATCGTGTCAAAAAAGACATGTACTTTCTGCCTTTTACTGAAGAACAAAAGATTAAAAATATTATTACCATATTCAATGTAATACTCATACATGCCTTAAACGCACACAGTCTTTTCAGTCAAAACCCACATTAAAATATCCATCCCTAGGCACATGCATTTTGTTCCTTGTATGTCTCATGAGAGAAAAATGCCTCTTAAAGTCTGTTTAGGACATAATCATTTTCAAGGGACCAACCCCTATGCATGTCCACATGTAGCCTGCATGGTTTAAATCAGTCTTACAATGTATCAATGTATCTTGTGTGTGCTTTACTCTGCAAAAGTAGAAATACTGCAACTCAAAGTGAACAGCTCTGAAGATGCACAAATGGAGAAAACTCTTCTAATATAAATTGCAGGCATTGAGTGAAGGTACACGTGTGTGTGTGTGTGTGTGTGTGTGTGTGTGTGTGTGTGTGTGTGTGTGTGTGTGTGTGTGTGTGTGTGTGTGTGTGTGTGTGTGTGTGTGTAAAACATGTACTGGGGAATTAGTTCATTTACCTGAAGCTTATACATAAGTTATCTACATTATGTTTACCAACTGCCAGTGGCAGCATTGCTACAAAGAATAAGACCAACTTGAATGAATGCAACATAAACTAGAAACAAAGATCTACCTAAAGCACAAGTCACATAAGTTATCTAAACATTACTATTTCGCTAAAGGGTTTGGAATTTGATTACACATACCTTTAAATGGTGTTTATTTACTTTATTTTGACCCTCCCACATACATTTCCCTAATGGAATGTCATTATATACATGCTCAGAGAAAGCAAATTCATCTTTTATGTCTCAAATGTACAAAGGGCAATAACTCTTGCACATTACCTCCCCTAGACACCACTCGATAGACCAACAATGATGCTTACAAGGAGGGTGGATGGGAGGGTTTTTAAGTAATGTGATCAGGCAAGTATTCTTGGATAAGCATAATTTACATTAAAATTTGCTTTCCCCTTCATATGCATTCCCCAATCACAGTAAGGTTAGAAGAATAGGTTAATAGGAGTGAATGCAGAACATCGAACCTATACCTCAGGTATCCTTCTAAGGAATAATGGCTGGCTTCATCATGTGAATGATAACCCATCCACCTAATCTGATAAACACTACACAGCCTTGGGTCATATGATCTGTGACTCGTTATATCTGGTTAAGATGATTACTGAAATCTTATTGACAAAATTTTCCTGTTGAATCTAGCAAAGCTAACAAACTGTGTTGATTTTTAATTGGGTCTCGTGGTCATTGGACCACTGCCACTGGACCTATCAGATTCAAAATTTGCTTTGTGACGCTAATCTCTGAGATAAATACTGAAGAAGGCTGACTCTGCATGACAGCCAACAGCTTCTATTATGTAAAACTGTTATGATCGAATGGAAGGCTTGCGGAGATTGATCTAATTTCAAGAGCTGAAAACTTCATGAGGTGAATCTGATCTGTTGAGACAAATTAGAACACACCAAGCATATAACCCAGTTCAGTCACAAAGATAGGTTTTGTGGGGTGATATTCTGCTTCCTGGCTTTCAATGGGAGAAAAATAATCACTTGTGAGTGCCAAGACTTAAAGGGAGTGTATAACAACTTTCTCATTGCTGACTGACGGTAACCTATTTTTGGCTCCAAAGCCTGGTTGCATCGAGAGGACCACCAAACCATCCAATTTGAACTCATGATAATTCAGATCAATGGAAACAGCATTATAACTCACTCACCCTTCAAGCTAAAGCTAATGTTATACCAAAACATGTTTTGTAGGATAGCAACTTCAGTGAAGTGTAGACTAATGACTCGAATTTATCGGAAATAAACCAGCTTAAAACCAGATTCTACTTCGGATACGGGTTGAGAGAGTTTGGTTGATTCAGGTCAAAACCATGGCTAAAATGTCTGACTGATCTTTATCAGAATGTGTCAAATATCAAGGAGCAGTAGCATCTAATGGTGATTGTGCCAACTACAGAGGCAGTCATTGCATTAGCCATGGAATGGTGAGCTGCACTGTTAAAATGACCTGAGTAATTCGGAACCAGCTGGAGGGATGGAGACTCTTCCTCCTCATCAATATCTACTTAATTTCATAATTGTGTGTGGTGGAAGGGGTTAGAGAGCATTCTGAATCCAACAAACACCTGTAAATTTCTTTGACTACAGCCCTGAAATTGGATTTGAGAAAGTTTTATCACATTCACTGTCCTGTTTTGGTACAGCTTGAACATCCAGGTTGGCCATACCGGGTGGAATAGATGACGCAAAAATGCCTTCATCTCTGTCTAAGTCAGGGTTCATCCCCTGTGAATAAAGTAGTGAAAAAACGTAACGTGGGTCTGGAGGATGAATGTGTTGTGCAGGAACAGCCAGCTGGTTTACTGGAAGTAATGTTGGCACACTTTTGCTGGCTTTGCAGAAGGTGGCCAAGCTGCCACCAGTACCGGTTGCTCTGAAGGCATGGTTGGGCAGACAGATTTTTCATGAATATTACAAAAGTAATATGGACATGTCATCAAAAGTGTGGAGATGGAGCTGTAATTATGGCTGTAATGACAGATCTATCAATAAAGTCCCCAAACCAGGATGAAATCAGATAACAGCTCAGAATGTCAAAATCATACTGGCTCCATTTTCAACTGGAACCAACTAGACATCATAGGAAGTCTTCTGGTGAAAACCCATGTCAATATGAGGAGTGTAGTGCTAAAAAGTTTTTCAAGATGCTGTCATGGTGGTCATATTGGATGTCATATCAGCACCATTTTCATTTAGACCAGCTATACGAGATTTTGTGAAAAAACCCATATTGACATGACTATCCATCCTGCAGATAACGTGGGTACGTGAGAAAGCCTGCCAGTAGCTTCTCGTGGGTCGGTGGTTCTTCCCGGGGTTTTCCAGGGTTCTTCCTCCACCATTAATACTGGCCGCCATGTATAGCCTATCTTGTGCTGAAAAATGGCGTTAAACCTATAACAACAATAACAACAACAACCATCCTGCAGAAGTAGCAATAACAAAATTGTAAAGATGGCTGATGTGTTGACCATACTGGATGTCTGATAGGCACCATTTCCATTTAGGGTCAACTAGACATCATGAGAAGTCTTATAGTCAAGACCCCATATTGGTATGACTTTCCATTCAGCAGAAGTGGTGATAACAAGATTTTCAAGATGGCCACTTTGGACCATGGGATGAACATAATTATGTGAAAATTTTTTATAATAAACTTGTGCTAATGGATAAATGAACAACAGAGCTAAAAATAGTGGGCAATATAATATTTACTGGCAGTAATTAGGTCTGGTGTGTGTGAGTGAGATTTGGATTTTTAATTTAGCTTTAACAATTTTTCAGTAATATTGCTAATACGTCTGAAGTGTAAAAGATTATAGTGATGTCTAGCATGGGGGCATCATGCTGCAGGCATGTAGCATACCCACACAGTCACATTATCCTTACACCAGGCCGACTAGACTTATAGCACTAACTTCCTAATACTGTGTGCCAAGCGAAGCAGCTGCAAGTACCAATTTTAAAAGTCTTTGGCATGACTTGGCCTGTGTTCAAACCCGTGACCTCCCACATCAGAGATGGACACTCTAACCACAAGGTCACCAGTGGTCAATTAGGTCTGGGAATGTCACAATAGTTAAGGGATTCCAACACAAATGTACAGATTTTACTGTCACAAATATTAACAATTAACAAATGAGAAACTGCATTATGTTTCCAAATGTTATCAGAGTTGTTGAAATTCTATTAATATCAAATAAACTAAGTCAAGCTCTTAAATATACCTGTCTACATAAATAAATTCATCACAGGCTGGGTTGCTGAATTTCGACTCCACATTCGAATTATCCTGTTCTTCAAGATCAACCCACTCACAGTCATACTGGTGCCTCATTTGCCACTGGTACGGCATACTTTTATGCACATTTCGACATAGCTCTTTAAACCAACACTGTCCACGTAAATTGTACAGGCATATATTTGTTTCTTGGGAAGAGTCGACAGAAAGTTGCCTGTCAAGGTTTGGAGCAGATGTGACTCTATGAAAGAATAATAATAATAATAATAATAATAATAATAATAATTCACAAAATGTTCACAATTTCACACTTTTAGCACAATAATGCTATCTTAGAATCTTTTTAACACACTCAGTCAGTGGTTTATTAACACATTCAATCAGTGGCTAATATTAACACACTCAGTTGGTGGTTTAACTAATTCAATCATTGGCTTAACACACTCAGTCAGTGGCTAATATTAACACACTCAGTGGTTTAACTAATTCAATCATTAGCTTAACACAGTCAGTGGCTAATATTTACACATTCAGTTGGTGGTTTAACTAATTCAATCATTAGCTTAACACACTCAGACAGTGGCTTAACACAGCAATACAAGCCAACATAGCAATGAATGTTCTCTAGTAATGTAAAATCCTTAACATTATTTGATAATTCAATGATTTTAAAATATTTTTTAATATGACATGAAACTCACTGAATACAATATAATATAAACTCACTGAATACAATATAAACTCTGTAAATATAATATAACCTCTGTGAATACAATATAAACTCACTGAACACAATATACACTCACTGAATACAATAAAAACTAGACGAATACAATATAAACTTGCAGAATACAATATAAACTCACTGAATGTAATATAAACTCACTGAATACAACATAAACTCACTGCAAAAAGCACACAGCATAGAGCAGTATTTAACTCCTTTCATAAAATCCATATTAAATGTGTGTGTGATTTGGATTTTTAACATAGCTTTAACAATTTTTCTCATATTGCTATGATGTCTGCAGTGTGGCAGTTCAAAGTTGTTATCTAGCACTCATCATGCCACGGACATGTGGCATCATGTCCCACCCAGTCACATTATCCTGACACCAGGTCGACCAGTCCTAACACTAACCTCTTAATGCTGTGCGAATGTATCTAGAAACTGGGTTTGATAAAAAAAAATTAATTACAAATAAAACCCTGGGTAAAGATCTTTTGCCTTAAAATTCGTGTCATAATGTGAACTATCAACTTGCTTATTGAAATGCAAATAGGTACAAAGTCTGGTCAAAATCATCTGCATGTATGCACGTGACTGTGTATGAAAGCTACGATGGTGTTAAAGTAAGCAATATTTGTCAAAAGAGTGAAATAATTCACTGATACAACTGATGTATCAGTAATGTTGCTGTTTTATACATGCATCACATTGGCACAAAAGGAGAAGAATCTGTACAAAACTATAAAACTATATTTACTAATAGCCATGAATAAATATTAGTCATTTGCCTCTTTGTTGCTTTATACTGTGAATTCATCATTGATCTGTTTTGTATTTGCATGAAGAACGCTGTTGTGAATTTGTTGTTAGGCTTCTCCACTCCCGCACCCCAACCTTCTAGATTGTCAAGTTTAATTTTCCCCAAATTAGGAAATGTCTTCTGTATTTAAGATAGTATTGTAATGCACTCCAACCATTTAATTTGCTTTGTGTATTGATATGTATTGTCCTGTAGGTTGTATATCTATATATGTTTTAATACATGTCAGGTATTGTTTCACCTCTGTTTGGCTTAACTGCAAGATCATGGTTCTGGTTTTCAAGCTTGTTCACAACAATACTTCCATGTTTGTGGTCTGCAAATATGATACAGTATGATGAACGATTCAATGTAAGTAGTTATAACAAGATTTCAAGATGGCCACTGTGATTACCATACTGGAGTTTAGATTGGCACCATTTTCATTCAGTACCAACAACATATTGTGCAAGTGTTTCAGTGAAAAATCTATATCAGTATGACTTTCCATACTAGAAGTAACAATACCAGTATTCAGAGTTTCAAAATGGACTAATGTGGTGGCCATTTTAGATGTCAGATCAACACCATTTTCATTTAGGATCAAAATACATTTTTTTGGTGAAAGTCATATATATATATATATATATATATATATATATATATATATATATATATATATATATATTTGCACATACACAAGAGGAATAGCCATAAAAATATTTTCAAGATGACCACCAAGCCAGTCAGTTTAGAGCTGGACTCTGTCTGTGTGTGTGTGTGTGAGAGAGAGATATGGATTTTTAATGTAGCTTTAAAATTTTCCAGTCATATCACTACAACATCTGCAGTGTGGCAGCTTATAATGATGTCTAGCACTGTGGCATCATGCCGCAGACATACAGCATCATGCCCCACCCAGTCACATTATTCTGGCACCAGGTGGATCAGTCCTAACACTAACATCTTAATGCTGAGCACCAAGCCAGGTAGTTGCAAGTACCATTTTTATAAGTCTTTGGTATGATATGGCTGGGGTTTGAACCTATGACCTCCTGCATCCGAGGTGGAAGCTCCATGGTGGCCATCTTGGAGATCACTCAGTGTCATTTCATTTCATTCATAACCTACATGACATTAGGGGGCCCCCATATCAATACCAATATTTGCTCTGGAAGAGTATTAATGTATAACAATATTTTCAATACAACTCACCCCTTGGGCCTCCATTTCACAACCAGTTCATGCCTTGGGCCTCCATTTCACAAAGTCAAGTGGGTGTGCAACCTACTCAGTTCTATGAGCAGAAACTTATATCCTGATCTTATGAAGTTTGAAAACAATTACCTGTCTGTCTATATTAATGATCAGTCGAATGTCAAATAATCTGAAATACCTGTCTATCTACATGAACACTAAATCGGATGTCAAGTCATCTGAAAATCCTGTCTGTCTACATTAATACTCAGTCTAATGTCAAACAACCTGAAATACCTCTCTGTCAACATTAATACTCAATCTGATGTCAACCAATCTGAAATACATGTCTGTCTACATGAAGACTCAATCTGATGTCAAGCAATCTGAAATACATGTCTGTCGATATTAATACTCAATCTGATGTCAAGCAATCTAAAATATATGTCTGTCACCATTAAAAATAGTCAATATAAAGGAAATGGCACACCTACTGTATTACCTCCTCCTAACATTACAATTCAGGTATTTCTGAATCCAATTCAGAAAAAAACATTACATTTTTTTTAAATGTGTGAAGGTTTTAACTATGCCTTGGATAACACCATCATCTCTAATTCAATTGTTACAATCTTCAAGATATCATCATAATTCCTGCACTAATTGCAACTGCAAAGATTAACTCTCCATTGACTTGTATGCAATATAAATATTCATACTAAGAGATTCAGCAGAAACACTCTCATTAGATGACTAATGACAACAGTTAATCTGTTTTAATATGCTTGAAAATGAGATAAATATTTTTCTTCCCCATTCAAGTTTTCTTTCTTTATTCAATACTTAAAACATATACATGTATCTGCCAATTAGTGATAATTTCTTATCCTCTATCTTTCTTATGTAAAGTGGAAGACATATTATCAGTATTTCTGTCCATCCGACTTTCACTCTGCTCAATAACTTTAAAGCCACTTGAGCTTAATGGAAGAAACTTGGTATAGCCATGCATCATCATTTGATGGTGTATTACATACCATATTTGGGATCCTGACTTCAGGGCCAGTGCTCAATATTTAAAGCATTCTATCACAATTCCATTTCCACTCTATAACCTTTAAGCCATTTGATATTAAGGACTGAATTCTTGACCCCTATCTTAAAGGTCAAGGTCACAGGTATGTATTTCATGATTGCTTTTGTTTCTGCTTTATACCTTAAAAGTCGCATAATGTCTGGGGATGAGCCATAGTAGACTTATGTGTAATTTCTATCTGATGACATCTCATACATCACAGACAAGGTTTGATCATCAAGACCATGGTCACATATCAAGTCCTTTCCCACTTTTGGGCTTCAGATCTAATGAACTTTAAATGAAGACATCAAAATTGGGTACATTCCATGTCTGTCTAGTAACTCTACTGCTCTATGACAATGGTAAAAGCCAGATCTTATCACTGTATACATTAGATGACAATGATAAAAGCCAGATTTTATCACTGTATACATTAGATGACAATGATAAAAGCCAGATTTCATCACTGTATACATTAGATGACCTCATCCCAGTGAGGGCAGGCAACCGTTCACTGAATTTGCTTGTTATTTTTTATTTCACATAGAATGATTTCCATGGTTATACAATTACAAACCTTTCGCCTGAAAAATCATGTGTCCTCATCCAAGTGGTACAAAACTGAACATGTTTTGGGGTGCAGTGAGTAGTTTATAATGTGATCTTGTATTAGTCCATATATGCCTTTCCAACCATGCTCAATGTCCCATGGCCTTGTGTAAGGATCAAGGTGTCCAACAATATTTATGAAAATTAAACAAACTTCTATACAAAATTTCGCAATATAAAAACTTGACAAGTTAGCTCCATGTGAAATGAAATTTTTAAAAAAAAATGGTGTGCAAGGCAAGATCATCTTCTTAAAAGGATCTTACTTTATAAGCAGCCTAGCCTAGAAAAATCTGCAAAATTAATGGAAATTTCATAAATTTAAATATGATTAAAAAATCTATAGCAAATTATCAAAATGTGGAAAAAGTTCAGACTTGTATTCACCCTCATTAATTATCCATTGTTATTAAATCTACTCATACAAAAGTTTAGTAAAATTCAAGAATTCTGCAGGATGCTTTCTCAACATCCAAACCACAACATAAAAAATATTTACACAGTCACGAGGGAATAAAAGTAAAATGAAACCTAAATCCGATATATATATATATATATATATATATATATATATATATATATAAGTTTGTGGTGTACAACCTTTTTGAGGCCAAGCTTGTAGTTGTCTTAGGTTTGTGGTCTGAGGCATTAGTTTCATCTTTACTGTCATCTTCATCTCCTCCCAGAACTGCTCGCAATTCTGCAATAATTTCTTTTTCAGTTCTAGCTGTGTCTATTTTGTAGCGTTCTAGTAGTAATTTCACATCATCAACAAAGACATCATGATTTCTTTTGCAGTTTCCCTTATGGCGACAGTCACCTATAATGAAATGCTTACAAAGGTGTAAATATGGGCATGATTTTCCTTCTTTCTGATTGCTACATCCTTTTTCAACATTGTAAAATTTACATATTTGGGGAGCTGTTGTTTTAGACCGATTTACAGCTAGATTTAGCAAATATTTGAGTTCTACTTCCTTGAGATGATCCAACAAATGGTCTTGTAATACCTGTACGTTGTGTTGTGTTGAAAGGTTATGCCCATATTTACATTTTGTATCTTTTTGTTTACAAGAACCAAGAATATAAAATTTACAAACATGTAAACCATTACATAGTGTATTGGGACGCCCAACGCAGTTCCCATTCTTAGAACAATGAATTTTGCAAAGCTCTAACTTGATCTGTGGTTTGACCATAATTTGGTGTGGAGAATTCTCTACTAGTGCAAAATTATCTGGGTAACTTGACAGAATACCACTCAGTTGAGACTCGTTCAGCATGGCAAAAAATCGGTAGTCCGAGTTCCCAGTATAGCTCAGTTTTTGAAGCTCCTCATGAATTTCCTTCAGAAAAAGAGTGCGTTGTTTTGTGCACAAAATCTGCAATACATGTCTAGCAATCTTTTCATTTGGGTTCATGCCAACCGGGCATTTCAGCACAGGAACATGCCGACTATTGTGGCGAGTTGCCATTGGTGTGGACAGGTGAAGAGACGAGTCAATAATATATTGAATATCGATTAGAAACTAATTTAAAACTGTGACAAGTCACTTTCTGACATTTAGTACTTTGTTACGTTGATTAACAAAGTACAAAATCACACACTGTAAAGATTTCATATACGGTTTGCCTTGTTCATCAATGATAAGATTTTCTCAATCTAAACACAAAACAAGAAAATTCAAAGGCAAAAAACCTGCGACAGTCGAATATTTCAGGCGTCGTAAATCACATTACACAAGTTGATTTGCTTCCATCTTCGCCTGTTACTTGGAAATTAATCGGAATTTTACAACTGCGGTCTTGTCGCTTTTTGGAAAATGTGAAAGTGAAAGTACAAACCCGTTGAGTCATAACTTCCGGTGTTTTCCAATGTTTCGTTGTTTTGCTCTTTTCTGTAAACGATTACTTCTATTTAGGCATTATGGTATTGCGAACTCCCTAAAAAGATTAACTTAAATGCCATTGCGCGAAATGAACAAAGTCAATATGAATACATCGCAAGTAGTATCATTATGGGCGTTTAAAACTGAGCTAACATTTATAGGTCAAAGCATTCTATACGGCATTTAAAAAAAATCATACTCAAGTGTATGATTTAAGTAAGTGTACACGAACTTTGGCGACCCCCCCCCCCCCCGGGAGAGCCTGAGGTCAAGTTAGTATACCGGTGAGTGAACTGCAAACATGCTGACATATTGATTTATTTACACTGGTAAACCGTAATTCCATTTTCACTGTCTGGAAATCAGTCATCTTGGCCACTAACGCTTTGGTTTTGTATACGTGTACAAAATCCCTATTTTTCATTTCGACCAGCATCATTTCGAACTCACCCTTCCACTGGTAATTGTTTTTCCTCAATAGCCTTCGAGTAAAGTTTATCAATCGTACTGCGACTACTTTGTGCTGCCGCCAGATATTCCGAATAAATTCGTATTATGAACGCAGGAGTAATTAAATTATTTCACCAGCTCTGCCAGCCACACCGGTTGCTATCGATAAAGCTCCGACGGCAAATCCGATCGATGTACCTATAATGGTTTCTGTGGTCTAAATACTAGCAATACCATGATAAAGCGTGGTCAGAATACTAGCAATACCATGATAAAGCGTGGTCAAGGCAGTGATTCGGGATATAGCTTCTGCCACAAAACAAACGCTTTTATATTTCATACCTTGCTCGAGAGGTTTTGCAATAGGATCGCTGGCGGATTTCGTCATTGTATATGTTTATTTTGGTTGTTAAATTGTTTTATCAGACAGGTAACTAGCGAGTAAACTATATACGTCTGAGGTGATCTTAGAAAACATTCCTAAACTCATTCCACGAGTGGCCCGTGGCTATACTAAGTTTATTGTGTGTTTTTAGGTCATGCGCGTCAATGCATCGAAATATTATCAGTATGTTACAGTGGTTTCGAATCGCTTTGGGTACGTATGGGTATCGTTGTGTGACATATGTCACGTCTGTGTTTTGTGTCCGCCTCGGATATGTAGGATAGGGTATAATGTTTTTGTTTGCAAAAGCTGTGGAATAGTTATATTTGGTATATGGGTGATCAAAATTTTGAATTATGCTGTGTTAATAGAAGCAAGCAAAACGAGCAAGTGTGAAATAATAACTGTTATAGACGACTCATCACCTTTAAGGGGACAGAAGCTTATCCAATGCTATTATGTTGTTTTTTGTTTGTTTTTTTTGTGTTTTTTTTTTTTTTTTTTTTTTTTTTGTAGGAAAATTACTCTAGGAAACTACAAAATCCATGCAGATTTTCTGGTTATTACCTTGTTATGCAGTATCGGTGTTTTCTCATGTTATTAATGTAAAGAAAACGTGGAAACGTCAATAAGTATTTCATGAATAGTGTGCAATGGACATAGGAGATCATGAACAATAAGGTTAGAAGTCCTCCGAAATAGATACACATAATCTTAAAAATGATGTTTGTTTTTATAAGATAATTTTTTCCATTTTCTGGATAAAAATTTAGTAAGTTAAAAAACAATATATGAGGATGGTGACATACCATTCTAGTTTTCGTACGGTTGTTATTAATATACGAAGATGAAGCTGAATGGCTGTGTTAACTTTATATCTCCAGAGTATCGCTTTTAACTAGTTTTACAAGTCCTTCCCAAACATTTGCTGAAAATTCTATTCTGTCATTATTATATGGGAAGTATTAGCTGATAAGGTGACTGACAGTCAGTCCTTGTACATGGGATAACCAGTGTAGGTTGAATAGAGCTGTGTACGATTTTGTGTGTGTGTGTGTGTGTGTGTGTGTGTGTGTGTGTGTGTGTGTGAGAGAGAGAGAGAGAGAGAGAGAGAGAGAGAGAGAGAGTAGTGCGT